>CM033280.1:29472235-29757235 GCA_019343175.1 Oedothorax gibbosus | reverse complement strand
TTACTTATACTAATTCAAAATGTCACCAATGTAAATCTGATTTGTGAGTGCACAGTTTGCTACTTCACTATTGCATGTTTTATTATGTGACCTAAGTACGAACAAACTACAACTTGGAAAATAGATGCGGTAATGAAACTGGTTCTGTCGTTCTTATGGCATCATTACGTTTTTGTCAAACCAAGCCATGCTTTGCATAGCCTTAATTAAAACCTACCCTCCAGAGAGGGAAAAACCTGCAGCCTTTTCTTCAAACAGAGTGCAGCTAATTAATTTCGAAGAATGCAGATTTTTGGTTAATAACTGAAACAGATCCCCCCGCCTTTTAAATCGGCCTTTGTTTTCCTTCGGAATTAATGAACCTTCTAGAACTTTCCAATAACAGTCTCTAGCAATTAGGCGGGGACGTAAACGTGCTTTTGCGGACGATTGAATCCCCCCACCCCCTCCACACCCAATTACATCTTACACACACACACCTCTGTTCCACTCTATCAGAATCAAAAACCAAAACTTCGGTCATTTATTCTAAAACTATCTCTTATTCCATATTATTCGAAATATGGAATATGGCTCTAAGATAAAAGGGGTTTAACTCAGATAATTGGAGTTTTTCAGCGTTTTTCCCAGTTTTCCACGTGCAATTTTTTGAAGGTGTTTTTCACAAACATTTCAAGTTAACTAATCTTTATATACATAAATTTAACTAAATTAAATTGACATAAATCACAATGCGCAATAAATCAGCAATTGCGCAAATTCTGCTCATTTGTAGATAACGAAATTTGGACTTAAAATCCTTTGGCTATAATGAAAAACTTATTAATAGTGGTTTCAATCCAAATTTTCTTTTTAAAGTTATGAATTTTTACTAAATTTTGAGATACAGGGGGATCCTTTTTTGCAGTGAGGTCATTTAAATATCATTGTCGATAGCCAAAGACATATAATTGAAATTTACTAATTAAATAAATGGATAAATCTGGTCAATATGATACATCAAATTAACACACATTGGGATTGTACCATTTTTAAAATAAAGTCTTCTATTATGGATGAAGAGGGGCAATGAAACGTAAAAAAAAGTTTTGAAAGACTGTGTTAAGGAATCTGAAGTTTCCTGATAAGTTAGAAAAGTTTTAGTTCATCGAAAATGAGATTAAATAATAGCAAATCTGTGTTGTTTAATTGGGTTAAAAAGAGCACAAAGTTTATATGGATACTAATTAATGCTTTGTAACATTCTAATGAACGAAGAAGGTTGAAAATTTGAGCGTTGATTTCCACAACAAAATTGCTCAATTTATATTCAAGTTTAGTCAAGTTAATTGAAAGTTTATTATTCGAAAACTTAAAGGCATTACTTTGTTTCAGTCTTTATTTTTCCAATATAAAAATCTTTCAGAATTAAAGAAAATTCCATGATACTACAACAAATATAAAGCACTTTGTTTTATTTTCCCGTATAAATTCGATACATTATTATTTACTTTTCCTTTTGATAGCTACTTTGTTGTAGATAGTGATTTTATATTTATACAATGTTTCAAACACGATAATTTAATTAAAGCCTTTTTATTTCGGAAGGAGGGTGAAATCACCACCATTAAATCAATACCTATTTACATATTTATAAGTATGTTACTATGTTGCATAATATTTTTGGATACATTTAAATAGGTTAATAAATTTTATAAAAATAGTTACATATTGTATCACTTTTATGAAGTAAAAAGGAAGGGCATGGTTTACGTCATAAGTGGCAATAGTTCTAGCTGTATTGTTATCATTTTTGGTCCTTCTGGAATTACATTTGCTTGAACAATACAATATTTTCTTACCTTACTAAAACGAAATTTTGCGTACAATTTATTCTTTCAGTAAAACTAAAGCTTTTCTCTAATGTGATTTTTTACAACGAGGATCACGTTAAATCGTTGTCCAATAATTTCGCTTAATTTCTCCGCATAAGACACAATAGCATCTAAACCAAAGTTTTGCAACAACATTGATGTTTTGGAAATGCTTTGAATGCTTGAAATTCAATCGAAATAAAACCGTTAAGTCTTAGTAAATAGCAGGAATAAAAACAAGTAGTGCGTAAATAACTCTAAAACAGAAAACAGCAGACGAAAAAAATGCTCATTTTGATAGTTAAATTGAAAAAAAAATTAGATTGCAGGAAGTGCAAAACTTAAAACCTGAATGTTACATCATCTGAAACAACCCCATTCAGTAAAAGCATCTAAACATAAAAGTGCATAATTAAATTTTCACATGAATCTCTTTTTTAGATGAGTATTCATTTTTATGCATAAGTAATAAAATTTAATTTTTGATTACGATTTTTTTTATTTCTTTCGCTCAACTCAAAAAAATAATTATCCTTTAACCAAATAATAAGTTAAATTAGAGTGTCAAAGCTATTTTAATTCCAGCGTAAAAAAAGCACCTGTGATTTCATTTAAGCATAAGTCGTTTTTATATAATGCAATTAATACAAAAAAAGTGAATTTGAAATTGAATTCCACGTAAAACCATCTGGGGAAGTTTGTAAAATATTTAAATTTAATTTTTCCCCCGATGAAGCTATCAGTATAAATCATGTGCCACAAAGAACCAAATTAAATAAAAACAATATAAATCTTCTCCGTTCGAAAACCTTTCCAAAATAAAGGAAACCTCCAAACATCCAATGGCTTTTCATTCGAAGATTAAAATTCTTCTCTTTCTTTTGTTCTTTCCTACGTCTCATTTTTGAATGGAGGGAAAATTTTAAATGACATATACGCTGTTCCTATGATAATAAACTTAAGTCTTTATTATTCATCCATTTCAGCGTTGAAATAACTCATCTGAAACAAAGAAATCGTTATGCTAATTCTCGAAAAGAAACGAATGGAATTTCGATGCGGAGATCTTCGTTAAAGTAACTTACTTTTCATTCTTTGGTTTTTTAAAGGCAAAATCGATACCCCGCTTCTATTAAATAAACTCACTCAATCTTCATTACGCAAATCGCTAGTATTTCATCGTTTAATAGCCTAACAAGAGCCTTTTTTTTTCTTTGTTTTAAAACGGCTACGACACTTTTTATTTCATTCTTAATTCTGTGTTTCACTTTTATCGCTATTTCGGTGATACAGTCCCTGGAGATGGTCTCTTACCCAATTCTAAAAGTACTTAAGTAATCTAAAGTGAGAAACTGTGTTAATTTCATAAATATTTCTTTTGATTAATGATTGAAACTTCTTTGTTTGGTTCATTGATATTTTCGAGTGCCTTTCATCCTAAACGACTACTTTTAAGCATTGGGAAATTCCATTTTTCTTTTGGACCACTAACCTTAAGCCTTTTGTTGTTCCAGTAGCTCTATTATCGAATTATTAATACGTATAATTAATTTTCTGACTCATTTATGTTTGTTTTTACATGCGCTTTATTTTGAGAAAATAGCAATGAAGCTCATGAACGACATTTTTTTACATTCTATAACCTGTACTAAATTTTCTCTCAAATGATTCTTAATTTATAGATTAATATTACCTGAAGTAACGATATTTTACTTATGAGATGTGTCTGGAGATGTAAATTAGTGTTTTTTGCAAACAGTTGTTGACCATTCATCTCAAATTGCATTCATCATTTCTTGACCTTTAATGATCATTTTGGGGCTACTTTCATAATAAATAGTAATGATTTCTCATAATTGGTCTCTTGGTATTTTCTTATTCAGAACCTAAACGATTACTGGGACTAGAATTAAAGAATATATGAAGTGTCAAGTTGAAACTCACTTTCTACAAATAACAACTAAGATATAGGGTCTGGTCCATTCATTGGCAACTTTTGACGATACAATTGGACGAAATCCCCAATGGACGGTCTGGACTTTGTATCTTAGTTATACTTTGGAGAATGTAATTTTCGTCACTATTTCTACCTCCCTTTATATGGCATGAATTTCTACCTCGAAATAGTTCTGTTTTTAGACGCTTCCAAACAAAAGCTCATTTTTAAACCGTTTTCAAAGATAAAGCAATACCTTCTACATTTTTTCCACGAACTTACTCAATCTCAAGTTATTAACCTCATTCTTTTCTTCGAACTCATTTCTAAGTTTCTTCTTTATGCCTTGTTGGCGATAGAGTACCTTCAGATATCTCCGACGCATCCTTAATATGAAAGGACTCTCAAAACTCTAAACGAATAACGACGTTAATTTCATAAATGCTCCTGCTGATTAATGGTTCTTAACTTCATTGTTGGTTTCGTTGAGATTCCTGAAGAAAAATGAGAACTTTTCTCGAAAAAGATCCTTTTCTATGATGAATAACCATCTCGAATACAAGAGTGCATAGATAATTATGTTCTTTTCAAAGAGTAGCTCGGAAGAAGGTCCACGAATTCGTACTTTTAAAAGAAAATATCGGTACAATTGAAATAAATATGAAATCCAGATGTGTAGCAATTGTAGATTTGGGGGGGGGGGGGGTAATTTAAAGTAGTTTTTGAATTTAGAATTATTAGAGGCATACAAATTAAAATCTTAGTGATAATTATTAACACCAATGGACTAGTTGGGTTTACATACTTTGAGTACGGGTGTGTAACACCACGTGACTTTCGATGTTGGACTGGTTCTAAGAACTCGTGTGTACCAAATTTGAAGTCCATAACTATCAACTATCTTTGTTTGAGCTGTAAAGTGGTTTCAGGTTATCGAATTTTTAGTATGATTTACAAAACAGTGTTCAAAACCACTTTTTTTTTCATCAGTTTCTTCAAAAACGTGTTGAAAACACCAAATTTTAGCCCAATCGTAATACTTTCATTAGCTTATATTTCATATTATTTAACCCTTTCAGTCAAAAGAGCAATTTGGCATCATCATTTTAGAAACTTTTTTCTGATCGTCTACAGCCATTCATGATATCAAAAAACACATCATTCGATTCTTCAAACTTTTTTTTATATTAGAAAATATTTTTTATTAATCCCAATAGATGTTAGCCCTATTTTTTTTAATTTAGATCAGAAAAATGATGATGCCAAATGGCATCACTGGGACTGAAAGGGTTAATTGTAAGCAAAAGTTACACCTTTTACCACGCGTACTATGTTAACATAAAGTTTTTCAGCAGTAGTAGTAGGTAATGGAACTTCTCCTTTTCTAAAATGTTCTAAGAAATAACATTGTTCAAAAATATATAGTTTATTATTTGAAAGGTTAACAGTTTCTAAAACAAATATTTCATGAAACCTATATATATATGTTATATAATTTTTCCGGTAAAAAAACTATTGAATGTTAGCTAAAAATAGCTTTTCTAATATAAACAATGGAAAATACTAGCTTTTAATTCATATTTTCTTTAATAATGTTCAACACAATGCAATAACTAAAGAGAAGAATATCGTCCAACAACATTTTTAGGGACGAAATATCGCAAAAAATGTTATAAAGAATAAGAATAAAACTTTTTGAACCAATCTTCTTCCGATCTTTTATCGGTGATCTTTAAAAAAAACTGCATTACAAAAGCTTTTCGACATTATATTCTTCTCAAACGTGTGCCCGAATTTTCAGGCAAAAAAAAATCTGTTGAAATTCGACAAAACTACCACCCAAACATAATGAAACTCGTACTTTTCCGAATGCGTGAAAATCGTTTGAAAAAAAAATAAAACCTTCAAAATAGGGTAAAGCCTAGGTTTTTGTTCGGGAAAATATAGAAGAGCAACGAAAAATGAAATAGTACTTCTACAAAAACTTCAGTCTTGCCAATTCCAAGCCCTTTTTTTTCACAAAGTTTTTTCGTTCTGAATTATGGGTTACGGAGTTATCAGTTTTCCATTCGGACAGTTTCAAATGATGTGTCAAAAACGTCACGAAACGATAAAGACGGGAGCTGTCCTGAAATGCACTACGTTTTTATCTGCTGCTACCTCATTCCAACACTGAGAGCCCCAAAGTGGGATGGACGCCATGGATAGAACGGTTTTTCTTTTTTTTCACAGAGTTTTGTATCGAGGTTTTCCCGACTTAAATTGCTGGAAAATAGTTTACTTGACGTTAATGTCTGGTTCCTACTTTAATTCAGTTAACGGGCAGTCATGTGGTCAATGGACATCCATTTCAAGCTGTCACAGTATAAAAGTTTGATCCAGTTGTCTACTAGTAGTTTATTTTTAGCCCATGGATCTTTTTCTTCATGTGTGTTATTATTTCGATTTATAAACCTTTTGAAATAACTGAAAATATTATATTTTAAAAATATTAAATTTTCACGGTCTAGTCAGCAAATGTTACGGTTTAAGGGCACTGGGTAGTCTACGACAACATAAAATGATAAAATTTAACCCATTGTTTAGGACTTTGTACACACTTAATATTATTTTGATTTAAACCATTTTTTGTACAAATATTATTCAAACATTTCTACACAAGAATTGTTAATTTATATTAATGTATAATGGTAATTTATTTAGAAACAAGCATTTAATTATCGGTTGAATCAAAAAATATTTTTGCGTCACTATATCTCAAGGTTAGCACGACACGAAAACTATTTAAGATAACAAAGTAAAATTTTCACCACAGGTGTAAGAACCTTTAAGATACATATTAAAACACAAACAATTAAATATATCACAATAGAATTTTTTAATAAAATAAAAACTAGGTTAAAATTTTAACGTTTTTGAACCATGAAAGTAATAATTGCATTGTTTTTTTTCTGTGAGCAAATTTTGTGCGAAATTTATATTTAGTGATTTATTTAATCATTTCTAAACAAATTGAGATAATTAAAAACACTATTTTCTTGCAAATTATGTCTGCGGGCTAACCTTGAGATATAGTGACGCAAAAATATTTTCTGATTCAACTGCTATTAAATGCTTGTTTCTAAAAAAAACCTACCATTATACATTAAAATAAATTATAATTTCTTGTGTATAAATGTTTGAATAATATTTGTACAAAAAATGCTTTAAATCAAAATAATATTAAAAATCAAAATAATATTGAGTGTGCTACAAAGACCTAAATAATGGGTTTATTTTTATCATTTTATGTTATCGTAGACTACCCAGTGCACTTAAGTATACTATACTTATTTAAACACACTTTCAAATAAAAATGCTTTATGATATATTTTTATTAACTTACCACTATAGAACTGCTCTTAAGCTAAAAAAAATTCTAAAAATTATATATTTTGAATTATATCTTTAGGAAGAGAACATTAACTCTCACGATAAAGTAAACAAATATTACGATTATGTAAACTACTTATTTAAACACGTTTCAAGTAAAAATGTGTTGTTATATATTTTAATTACCTTACCACTGTAGAGCTACTCTTGGGTTATTGATAACAGACCACATACATAATAAAATACAAAAACTCAGAAAAACATACAGGTATCCAACAAATATTATATTATACAAATATTATTTAGAACAAATTATTATTATGGCACTAAATAACGCGATTTTCCTTCAGTATACACCCCCATTGCCGATGTCTCGCGCATTGTTTACATCCGTTTTCCTCTCGAATTATTTCTCCATAAGCAACACCTGATAAACATTCCACACTTGCAACCCTAAAACACACACAACCAAGCAAATACCGAGTTTCGATAAACAATTGCTCGGGTTCGATCCTGCGCTGGTGATTGGAAAAGGATGAAGGCAGCCCGATACACAATCAAAGGTGGAATAAAGCTATCATCGAGGAATAACAGCGAAAAGAAACAAAACTAAATAACATCATTGGTTGGTTTTAAAGGTTGTTTGAAAGAGATGTATCTGACACTCAACTTGTAATAGTGAAGAAATGTCAACTATTTTTTTTCCGCCAACGGGGCTGCTTTACTGGCGGCTAGGCCAAAAAAGATCATCTATAATGGAGGCCTTATGGTAAATGAAATTTATTTTCTTTATTTTCCATATCTCTTGCTCCACCGTCTGTAGTTATCCTATTTTTAACAAGGATATTCATACAAGTTCAGAATCGGCTTAGATCAGTATGACCCGGTATTATTAGCCCTCGTGTAACAAAAAGAGTCGCAGCACTCCCCAAAACACCTTAGATATTCTCTCTTAGATTTTATTCTACAAATAAATGATTAATATCTGAGAAATAAATCGATTTAAATAAAATATAAACATATCCAACAATATAACATATAAATAAAACATATCCACAAAACTTCACCACAAAACTATAGCTGGTGTGCTTCAATTTTAAATCAACCCTTTTCCATCATGTCTACCTTTAAAATTGATTTGGTGCTATTTATTACAAAAAGAATTGTGTGTGCATGTATTCTTTCAATTACTAATTTTTAGACGGATAGCAATGTACGTCTCTGGATTGAAGATTCTTAATTATTTTTAAATACATTTTAATCGCTATATTACCTAATAATAGATATATAGGTTATCATTCTTGGTAAATTGACCTCACAATGAGCAAGCATATCTGATTGATGTTAATCTAGTTAAGATCGCAGATGGCAAATCTGTGACCTTAACTGGCTTTCTTAACTTGCCAATTTAGAATTTTACAATTATCTCGATGCTTTTATAGTGATGGTATTTATAGTGTTTTTTTTTTAATAAGAGATGAATTTAAGAAAAATTAATTATGCACATCCTTTCGATTTCGAACTAATAAAGTTTGACTGTAGTATCGATTCAAATATGAGGTTAGTTAAAAGAATAACTCACCAACCAATAACTCTTCGCAAAATATGACACAGGAACCGTGGAAAGGATTCCTTTGACTAGAACTCTGTCATACCGAATTAGAACTCACTCGCATCAGGGAGATAGAATAGGAAAATAGGCAATACGATGGAAAATAAGCAAAAAGCAAACCAACAAAAACATACTTCACGAAGAAACTGCGTGTAACTGAATTTTTATCGAAAGAACGTAATCTTCTTACGGAATTTTCCGAGAAGGAGACTTGGGGGATTGTTCCCCGAGTAGGGCTAATAAGAAGCAAACACAAGCCGAAGACTTTAGACAGAGATGCTTTTCACTGTATCGAATCGATCTCAGTTTGTTGTCTCTAGCGAATAGAGATCAATTACCTCACTCTAATGAACTGTTTGATTGGAGGATAAGGCAGCAGGCCGGATAATGAAATACCTTTTCGCTTTTGTAAGATTAGTGATGATTTTTATGCGGGGAGATTTCACCTTTTGTTGGGGGACTTAACAAGGGAATTTGTCTTAAAGTTATTTTTTGGGGGGGTGTGATAGATTTAAATTGTTCGTTGTTGGTGGGGTATGCATGGTTAAGTTAGCATGGTTCCCATAGTTAAGTAACTAACTGTGTAACTGAGGTGTTCAGTCAGTCGTTGTAAATTTGGATGTACTTTTCAAAAAGGTGTTGAATAGCCTTTTGTACTTCAAGCAGAAAAGTGATTCTTCTGTTTAGTCAAAATGGCATGTGTTTACTTCGTGAAATTATTTTTCTTTTAGCGTAGAAAAACCTGACTTAATACTTACAATAATTTATTTTGAATGAATAACAATTCATTGAAACAAAGCTTTTTGACTGTATGTATGCTTTCCAGCCTAACTAACCATAATTATTCAAGGTAAAAACTTTTAACTAATTAGGTTTTCAAATTTAATGCAATTTACATGCGTTATCGTAGATATCACTTTATAAAAATACTAACGGATGGGAGAATAATGTGAATTTCTGATCATTCCGGGTAATGTAATAATAAAATTATCCGGAAAGTATTGAAATAATACTTTTTAGTTTTGTTATTTGTTGTTGGAAGGATTAAATGGAGATTTTTATGATAGGAAATGGCAATAGGCTTTTAGCGAAAGATTTTGCCCTTTGTCTGTGGCTTAATAAGAGAAATCGGCTTAAAGTTGTTGTTTTTTATATATAATTGCCTTAAATTGTTTCTTGTTGCTATGCTTGGTTAAATAACTACACAGTACACAAAAGAAATGTAGAGCTTGTCACATAATAACAAAATGAATCATACCCCAGTTTTCCACGTAAGACGAAAACTTTTCCTTGTTAGGAAAAAACTTAACTAACAAAATCAAAATAACTGAATAGAAATTCATATACTTAATTAAGACAAAGCTTTATGAGTACATACCTATTTTCTTTCCTTCATCTTCTAACTAAAATAACTCAAACAAAAAAACGTCTTAACTAATAATATCTTCATAATTTTGTTTGCGTATTCATATATCTTTCATATCACGTTAGCGAAATAATTGGTTGGAACATAATACAAAATCCAATCGTTAAGAACAATGAAACTCTTTTTCGGTTTTGTGAATAAAAGGATTTAGTGAGGATTTTTATATTGGGGAATGAAAATATATAGTTGCATTAAATTCATAAGAAAAGCCTTTGAATTTGTTGAGAACACATCCCCTCAGGATGGTTTCATTGCATCAAATCCATCATAGAGAAAGGACTTTTACAGAAACTATTTGTGCTTGAGAAAAGAAAACTTAACAGTTATGTGATTAATTAGGGTTTTCAGTAATAATTGGATTTTGACTTAAAATAAAACTCTAAACTTCTTTTATAGATAATTTTGAACTTGGAAATTCCATAAAATATTGATATTAATATTATTATAATCGATATGCATCATCAATATAATTATTCAATTTCACTTGTTTTGGCTAGAGATTTCATAAATAAGGATCTTGTAATTAGTTTGAATTCTTTAGTTGTTAAACTATATTTTGTAGTTAATCAAACGGTTTATGGTCGATAACAGCTATATTTGAAAATCTGAGCTTGTCTCAATTAAGACAGCAATGTTCATCCAAAAATAAATTTTTTAAAAAATTTTAATTATGCATTTTATTTCAATGAAAAATTAAATATTTCATTTTTTTTATATTTCTTAGGAAAAGCTTGAGAAATTATTACCAAATATATAGTCAACAACAAATAAGGAAAATATATATTAAATGAAAGACATATTTATAGGTACGGACAAATTTCTTATGTTGAAATACCATACTTGGTTATAATCATACTTTTCAAATAACTAAAAAGGTAACAACAAAAGTAGGGAAAGTTACAAAATAGGAAAGTTAAAAATAATTTTTTATTAAATATTTATATTCTAAATATAATTATTTTTCAGATTTAAGCTTTTTATAACATTTTTTAAGTTATAAATACATAAAATTGTGGGGTTTTTTTAAAATGTATTATTTTGTCAAAACTTTTTAAAAACAGGTTGCTTTTAAAATTGCCCACACTCAAATGTTTATTTTTTAGCTTGTCATAAACTTCGTGTTTATAGAGTGTTCTTATATAACCCAAAATGATCCTATTGAAATAACGATTTAACTTGACTCCTAAAATAGATTTTCCAAGAAATATTTATATACTTATTTTGGATTTTTTACTCTCGGTGGAATACGATACACATAAATAGATGAAATAGACAGATAGATTAAATTTACGGCACTTCTTTTAGATTTAATATAACACTTCAATACTCATGAATTTCATGAAAAAATATTACCATTGCTCTTGAAACCTAATAAAATGTCATGATTTCCCTTGAAAATATTTTTGTTGATAAAAAGCGGCAGAAAATAAAACTCAATATTTTTTTTTTAGTTTAATTTTTTATTTTGCACTTTCGTTGACGCTCTTTTAAGAAATTTTAATATTTACAAAAATTAATTTTAGAGATATATTTATTAAATTGTAAGGGATATTTTAGATCTACGGATTACTGTATTTCTTAAAGCAATAGATACAGTTGCAGAAATTTTTTTTTTAATTCTCAATCACTCTTATAATCAAAATGAAATCGTGGGACTTAACTTTATTCTTCAGTTACTAGTGTTGGTTTTCAATAACTATATTCATTATTTTTCAACCAATGTAATTTAATAAGAACTGAAAACTTAAAGAGATTCCCCAAAAGAATCAGTTTGTCTACACATCAATTTTACTAATAATCAATTAAACATTAATATGTTTACTTCTTCAAAATGTTATAGGTTAATTCCACGTAAAATGATACCACAACTGAAAAAATAATATTTTTTTCTACAGTTGTAACTTTTATATGTGCTTAAGAAAAGTTTGAATTTTATTTTTTTGTATCAACAACTATTATTGTTTCACCTTTGGCAACACAGCAGCTTCAAAATGGCTGCTTTGTTTTGAAAGCATGGTCTCGTGTTTTTTCATCATTTTGAACCCCGGAATTTTAAGGTAAGAAACACATTTTATCAGATTTTTTTGAAAAATTATTAAAATAGATTATAAGAACTATCTTAAAAACACATTATTAATCGGCATTTATTACTAAAAGATACTTAATTAGAAAGATAAAAATTTCATTTTTGACTGTAGTGTAGTCACAGTCACGAAAAGATATAAAAGTTTCTATAACTTTTTAAAATGAAGCTTTACTTCAAACATTTTACGATATTTTCTTTCTATAGTAACCTCTGCGTAATTCCACACCTTTTTAATTTTAAAATAAAAAGCATTTTCTCTATTTATAACACATATTAGCTTTGTAAGTAAGTCACAATGTAGTGTCAGTCACAGCTTCTGTTTGATTTATCTATTATAGATTAGCTATAATATTTGTAGATTTCTTATATTTTGATAATTTTAATTTAAGATGGCTAAATCAACAGTTAAAAGAAAAAAAAGAGCAAAGGGAAAGACTTTAAGCATGTGGAAAATTTCAAACCTTTAAAGAAAAGGAAAGCAAAAACGACTTTATGGACAACACTTTAACTAAAAATACACCACCTCTATTGCAATGTTCCAACCGTTAGACAACATTGAATGGCATTTCTCTGCCACCAATGTTGGTCATCTTTACCTTTAGTCATGAAAAAGGACCATTTGATGGACTTGGTGATACAGTGAGGAGGGGATAAAAGCAGCCACACCTTCCAGGACAATTGACCCACATTCTGCTAAAGATTTTTTCACTTTGCATAAGAAATCTGCCCAAACATATCACTATTATACATTTCTGACAATTGTATAAAGGGCGAAATAGGTAGATTAAATTATATTTGCTCATCAAAGGAAAATAAATATTTCCGATTCCTGACACTCAAAAATTGCTCTGCTTTTTAAAATTAAACAAATACTTACTTAAAACTGCCAATATTTCATTAAATCCCCCAAAAAACAACACTGCTGATTAAACAAATGGAAATGTTGTGAAAGGAAATACCTCTCAGCAAAATTCTGAAAATGAATTTGATGCGGAAAGAAGAGCTTTAGTTCCTTTTGTAGGAAAATTATCGTTAAATATTTTGTGGGGCAAATGTTAAGTAAAGATGCTTATTCAATAAAACTGAAACATCTGCAATGGTCAGGAAGTCTTTTTTCGTGGCCTGAGAAGGAAGGTTTTTCAGACAATTCTATTGAAGAAAGAATTAAGAAATTACCAGAAACCAACTTTAGGGGACGTTGTGTAACTTTTTCTAACTATGATTTTACCATGTATGCAATTCTTAACTTACCATGTTCAAAATTATTTACATATGTTATGTTATTATTGCCTAAATTTCCATATCTGTGATACAATTCACATGATGTAGTGTAAGTCACAAATTGAATGTAGTGTAAGTCACGCACAAAAATTTTAATAAATTATTTTCTATGATATTTCCACACTTTTTTGCAATTAAATTATTTAGCTTTAAACCTTGTACTTAAATTAAGCACTGGTAGAATGTTGATTTACTGCACTATGAAGAAGAAATGAGAGTTTTAAATGATAACCAAAACTCGACTTCCTTTCATGTAGTGTAAGTCACAGTATGACATTTTTATTATTGTTTAGTGAAATACTAAATGAAAATGGTTTTTTATGATTTCTAAAAATAGTATATGTTCAGGGGTAAACTGGCGTACAATATTTTTTTTTGAATAAGTAGAAAATAATTATGAACTACGCAAACGAAATTTGTTAAATCGTCCGATGTAGTGTAAGTCACGCGTGGAAATGCCCTATAATTAATGGTATGGGTTACGAAATGTATTACACTGCCAGACAAAATCTGATTTTACAACTGAATTTTTCCCAATTTTACAAATAATTTCCTTTTCGATCAAAGGATATTATATTTAATATATTTGACGAATATGACGAATATCGTTTGCTGTTTTGTATGGTCCAAACAAGTGAAAGTGCATACATTATGATCAAAAATATCCGGCTACAAAGTTGCCAGTCAAATTTCCATTTATTAAAGGAAGGATTTTCAAGAGTGCACTAAATACTTTTCATAATCTGTCGTTTACTTTAGGCAATGTTTTTTGAAAAGTTTTCTAGACTACATATTGGATTAAGTGATATAAGAAGATAAAATACCTTGATAGAAAACAGATAAATATTCCCCCTTAAAACATACTCTTTGTTTCTATCAATTGTTCACACTTTTAAATAATCTCGTAATTAAACCATCACATGTTTAGAAGCTTTAACTTATAAGCATTTTAAAATATAAGCATCATATATAATTAAATAATGTTCAATAATAATATTTACTTTAATTACAATAACAATTAACAATTGTAATCTTAAAAGGTTATTTTAACATTTAAACGTATGTTTATAAAAAAAAATTACATAAAAATATTCAAATATTTCATGTTAAGAACACCATTTCAATAAGCAGTAAAAGTTAAATATACTCCATAAGAAATACTTTTATTCTGCCTACATTTTTATCCATGTCACTCAAATCCCCTAACGAGGATTTAAACTCAATTTTTTTTCCTTCTTGTTGACTACGTCATGTATTTTATTCCTATCGTTAATGAAAAATTACACATGTACAAGATTTCTCTTAGATAATGCTTAACATTTAATTAATTTAAAATCCATTATTATTATTAAATATTTAGTATGTTTACAAGATGATAAAATTATAATAAAAGTTTTTTAACTCTTAAAGTTGCTTATTTTAAAATGACATCAATCATTTCCGAAGCTATTCTGTAAAGTTTAACATTCATTAGTTAATTGAATAGCAACGTACGCAAAAACAAGAATTTCAAAAACAACTAAAGTAGTTTTTAGTAGTTTTAAATTAGTTGAAGTACTACTTTTCTGTTAATTTAATGCTCACTGAATTTCTTATCAAAACACAAGTCGGCATGTAACATTTACTGTCACCTAGAATAGTTTCGAGACAAAATTTATACACCTAAAATTCGCCAAACCAGCATTTAATTTAAATTTAAGCTTTTAAGAGACACAATAAGCTATGTTCGTTAATTTTCTTTTGCAAATTAAAATAATATATACTTTATAACTTGCTAACTTTATTTGCAGTTCAAAGAATAATTATGTAAAATTGTTTGGGTCAAATCCTAACATTAGTTCCGGCGACATTTGATGCTTTTTAAATAACACAAACTTCTTATTCTTAAATAAGAATCAACATAAAAAAAATAAAACCTTGATATTTTCAAAATATTGAGTAAATAATAAAACATGAAGCAACTCCAAATTACTTTATTAAATGAAAAATGTGAATTAGAGCTCACTAGCTATTTTCATGCAAAAAAGGGAAAGCCTTGGCGCTTTCTTTAAAAACCAATAATGAACAATCAAAGAATCACATTGTGCTACAGTTTATGACGTAAATCCCATCCTGATATATTGTTACATTAATTGTTAAAAAAGTGTAGAACATAACTCGTTAAAAGTAAAATTTTGAAATAAATGCATTTACTCAATCAACTTATATAACGAAAGAGTAATTAAACAAAATCTCCCTCCTACGCAGTCTACAAAACGCCTAAGTACTTTTTTAACAACTACCGAATTCTGTTGATTTAAAATGCAAAAAGTATCTTGCTTAGGCGTTATACTTCAATTTAAGTTTTTATACTCATTTATTGTTTTAAGCTAATGCTAGTTAAAATGTATACAAATTTAAACTTCTTTCTTATTCATGTTTTTACATACATAAATAAAATTATAATTTAGTTTTTAATGACCATTAGTTTTTTTTTAAACAGGTTTTATTTATGTATTTCTCTATATTTATCCTCTGAGTTTTCTTTAAATTGAACTTATAAATACTTTACGTACGTAAATACGTACGTATACTTACTTAAATTTCAAATCATTCGTATTTTTTTATTCATTTTGTTTTAAGTAATTACATTTGAGAACACACAGCTTCACATTAAGTCGCCATTAAATTTCTATAATCCGAATTATTACTCTTCAAAATACTTATTGCACATTTTTAATAAGTGCACCAAATGCTTAATTTTATCAACACTATGACTTTATAAACCAAGAACCTCTTAACAAATATTTGCAAACTGCATTAGCAACTGATTTAAGAAACATTAGAAAACTGCATTGAACTCTTATGGGGAAAAACAAACCAAAAAAATTGAATTGTTCCAAGAGGGATATTTTAACAATTTATTTGTTCAAGAAAATTAACATAACTTGTTTTACTCGGTCTTTAAATTAAAGATGGACCATCGGAGATGGAAATTCCGCAAAGTAAAATTAAGCCCCAAAAAAAATCTAACGCAACGAAAGCTTTCCTAATAATTCGCATTATAATAGTCTTTTTTAAAATATGTTTTAAGAAATTCTCATTTAAAAATGGCATATGGTAAAGAGGATCGGGATGTTTGAATAACTTTCGTCCGTAAATTGGTCGTGACTGCAAAATTATGCAAACACATTGCCTAATTTTACGAATCGACATGCAAAAATGAAAATTGCTCCTGACTTTGCAAAATATATTAAATCCCAAATGAATGATAATTTGATTCGTTCCAAAGTACAGCAAAGTTGTTGGAAGTATTTTTAATAATAAAAATGCTTTTTTTAATACACTTAATCTGATTCCAAGCTGCATTTGCTAAGGAAAAAAATTACTCTCAGTTAGGAAATGTAGTTAAGTAGGATTTTCCAATTATTATAAATGTTTTTTCATATAGTTTATGTTATAATAAATTTATTTTGAACATAAAAAAAGTTTTAGAAATTAAAATTAAAAAGTAATAAAAAAAACTATTTTTTCATTTCTTTAAAAGATTTCGTGCACTATTTTAAAATTCATATTATACTAAAACTATTTAAAAAATATAATAGCTGGTTAAACCTTCTTAGCTTTATCCCTCCTTAACTTAATTCTCCTTATTCTTGCAATAAAATTCATCAAATATGTTTCTTGTTTTTAAATTATTTTAAATGACCCAAAACCCATAACAAAGTGCATTTTTTCTTCTTTCACATTCGTATTTTAATTTTAATTAGGTTTAGGTTTTCATCCGGTATCGAGAGTCACGTGATATGGCGTAGTCCAGTAAACGGTCTCGCGTGTGTTGTCAATGGTTGGTAGCTGAGCCATAACTCATAATTTTGTTGTAAATTAAATAACTCATACATAATTTAAATAGCTCAACCATTATGATTCAATGTAGGATATTAACATATTGCATGTAATATTCAAACAGAAATATCACGGTTAGTGATTAAGATTATTGCGGTAGTATTTAGTTTTGAGAGATGATACATTGACAACAAAATTAAGGTTTGTAACTAATAATATTCATCTTTAACGGAAGAATCAATTCTTCAAAGTTTTAAGACTAATTTAGCATCTTTAGCAACATTTTTACAAAATCATTAAAATCGAATTCTTGTAATAGTAGAGCGTTCAAGTCTACTGTTCAAGCTATCTGGTTGAGTAAAAAGAATTAATCCATTGAAAACTTTTATTTTTTTATACGCGAGCACAACTTCTATTCAACTAATATTAACTTCTATTAACTAAATATTAACTTAAGGGGACACGGTGAAACTTTAAAAAAATCTTTAATTTTGACATATTCACTATAAAATTGATGTTTTATTACTTTAATATGTATTTAAAAACAATATATGACAAGAAAAATTAAAAATTAAATTAATTTTTTAAGTTATTTAAACAAAAAATTTAACTTTTTTAAAATGCTAAGGCTTTTTTAAATACAAATATTTTAACGCATTTTTTTGTCATGTACTTTAAACTGTTTTACATAAGAATTGGCATCCAAATTTGATTTATCTTCAGTAGTTGTTTTATAAAAAATATTTATCTAGAAAATCCCAAATTATTTTAACATATTTGGAAAATTTCGACTTTAGTATTTTTTTTATAAAACAAGTATTACTTTTGAAAACAATTTGAATGCCAATTCTTAATGTTAACATATTTGACAGACTGCATACAAAATTCCTTAGACTTTTATTAATAATTAAAAAGGCCTTGTCATCAAGGGAAAAATGAACATAGAGGAAAAACACATTTAAAGTTTTCATTCGTTTGCATTTTTATCCTACCTTTCCTCATAAAAAGTGGAATAACTTTTTTTAAATTATAGCTAGACTATTAAAACTTGGTAGACTTATTTAAAACTTTAATGTTAGCAAATAAAAAATCGCAATTTTTGCCATTTTTGAGAAGGGGACACAGTACCTCAAAAATGCCAAAAATTGCGATTTTTTTTATTTGCTAACATTAAAGTTCTTGCGAAGCAAAATTGTACAAAATATTTTTAACTCAGGTGCAATTTTGATGAGCAGTTCTTCGGCCATAAGTGGAGGAAGGAAAACGGGTAACAAATCAATTCTTGTTTACGTCACGGTTCTTTTTTAATTTGAATAACCCCGAAAATATTTTGTTAAAAAAACGTTATGACATTTTCAAACACCTTACATTTTAATCTACAAAACTTAACCAATTATTTTAAAAAATTTAAACATGCGATAATTCTCAATTTTGAAATATTTTACACTTACAATTTTCTACTCTCCATTTGGATTACGTAAAATTTCTTAGAATCATATAACTATATTAGAAGCATTTTAATTATTAAAAGTTAAAGTTTCGATCAAAAAATTATGTTAATTATTAGCAATATTATTATTGGAATAATTAATTTAACAATTCCTAGTTATTATGTAAATAGTTAATTAACTAAATTAGTAAAATAACATGGAAGCAAATATCTGGTGTTTTATAAACTCTGGTTTCGTGACTATTACTTAAACCAGCTTAAGTAATAGTCAAACTCTTAACTATAACAAACATAAAGTGTAAATCAATTCATAAAATCTTTTCAAATAAAATAAATGGAAGAAAAGTTAAGTCAAAGATATTTTTTTAATATTTATGCTGCTTAATTTTTTCTATCCATCGAATTTTTTATCCTATTTTTATTGATTAAATTTAAAACACGTAATCACTTAATCCCTATTTCATTGAAGAAAACTTAATATACTTAATCACTTGGCAACTGCATGAAGTAAGATGATTTTCGAATAATAAATCCTTTTAAGACCAAATCCATTTATTCACTAAAGTGAAGTATTTTTAGAGTAACTTTTTTATGTTTACATAAATTGCAGATTCCTGGTGCTCCTCTGAATACATAGTTAAGTGATCCAATCAACTTTAACAAGTATCCCAATCAACTTTGGTACTAGATTTCGGAAATATCAAGTTTTTATAGGTTTTTATGTTGATACTTATTTAATAATGACTAACTTATTAAGAATTAAAGTATTTACTTATTAAATGTCGCTGGAATGGATGCTGGGATTTTACCCAAGACATTTTGCATAATTATTCGTCTAACTGCACAAAAATTTAGCAAACAATATAGAATATTAATTTCATTTGCGGAAAAAAAAATACAATGATACAAATTTCCTGTACTTTAAACGATTTAAAACAGTTTCGCTTATATTACGGTCTTTTTTACGATTTTTATTTTCTTTTCAGTATACTTAATTAAATATAAATAGATTGCATTTATACACTAATAAGTATTATAAATAAATTAGTAATCCAATACCAAAAATATGATTCGAGTATCTCTACTTCCACGATATATTAAGTGCATATTCTATGATTTGAATTCAGTACTACTTTACATCATTATAAATTGATATATTTGCGAATTCGATACAGTTCCGGATATATTCGGAAATTATGTTATGGAATACTGAGTATGTTGTATAAATCATACAATAATCATTAATGTACCTCATTATTCTACTAAGTTATTGATTTCAAATAAACATTGTGTAACATCCCATTTAATAACCTTGAATACAAGTAGCTCTTGTGTGAATACGCATTTCACTTGGAATAATGATATATTTAGGGTAAATACATGCATTCTTACATTTGATGGGTTTAATAGCAAAATTTACATTATCTCGGGTAAAACTAAGATATAAGGTCCGGTCTGTTCATTGGCGACTTCGTTCGATTGAATTTACAATCGTTAAAAGACGCCAATGAATGGACCGGACCCTATATTTTAGTTAAACTTGGAAAAATGTACGTTTTGAACTTAACCCTTCATTTTGTATATAAAACTTTTACAGATGTAAGTAATAAATATTGATTTCGAAATGTTTTTACACATAGTTGTTAAAGATCTCCTCAGCAGGCCAACTACATTAAGCATTAAATTAATATTCTCATAGCGTACTTATATTGGAAAAGTATTAAAATAGACATGGATGTTAGACAATAGTTATTGGGTGTTTCCCCGTATCGCATATGATTCTTCGCGGTAAAACTTAATACTTTAAACTTAACTAAAATACATCTATCGACTCTTACATGAATCTTCAACGTAAACAAATAACACTTCCAATCCGGCACAATATTTTTTAATTTTACGATTATACATAGTAAAGAGTGCTGTTTGTGGAAGGATAATAATATCACTTCCATTATGGAAATCCCATAATGGAAGTGCTATTTGTTTAAGTTGAATATTCATGTAAGGGTTGATGGATGCATTACAGTTCAGTATTAAGTTTTATCGTGAAGAATCAGAAGCTATGAGAGGAAACACCCAATAACTAAGAGCTCAACAAATATCGAGAAGGCAGTTTAATGCATAATTAATAAAATTTTGAATACAATCAAATTGATTCGATAAAAGATGCAAACAGAGGACAATGTGAGATGGATCCCTTTGCGTCTTTGTTGAATATAAGTTCCATTCTATGTGATTTCTGTTGAGAAAAGCGGATATTTGTGTTAAATAATTAATGGAATGTTTACTTGTCTTTTATTCAGACTTTGATTGATTTACTTTTATTGACTTTTTGATTTTATTGACTTCTGTTTTTGACTTGACCGACATTTCATATTAATTTCTGCAATATTGTATTTGATGTTTCGGATCAATAACTTGTGGAAAGAAAGTAGTTTTAAAGTATGGATGAACTCAATGCTGGAATTAAAATCTTTTGAAGTTTTGATATCAATTTCTGTATTGCGTTTTTAATTCATTTTCGCACAAAAAAACCTAGAGGTTTAAAACACCAGACGACTTACAATTACCACTCATTAATAGATGTTTTATGCGCTGTTTCGACTCTCCGTTCTAAACGTGCAAATGTTTTGAAAACCGGTCTGACCTGCAATATTATCTCGTGTTCTAAGTTTTGACTCTAAACCTACAGATTTCTATAACAGCTACCTTTCGTGCATGAGCGATTTTCTCGAAACCCTTATTATGACGTCCAACAGGTACTTAGAACTCGCGTACCAAATTTGAAATCTCTAGCTCTTTTCGAGCTGTAACAAAGTAAGGCAAGTTTTCCACATAATTGAAACTAATGATTCTAATTTCTTGTTATTTAACTAATTTTGTAAAAACAATAAAATCGACGAATTTTGTATTATGAAGGCCCCGGAGGCAATTGGAAGCATTAACAGATTGACAGAATTTTCACATACTTACAACAACATAAGGCAACTATTTTGCAGTATTGACATAAAAAAATTTCAAAGTTTACGTTAACAAAATATCCGATACACCTTAAAAATATTAAAGTCTATTGAATAACAGCATGCGCATATCTTTAAAAAGCTGGCCCCAATAACTTATGAACTGTGATGGTTGAAGGAAAAAAAGTATTTAAGTATCGTGAAAAGTCATTATGCAATGCAAAATAACAAGTTTGCTACCATTTGTGACTGGTGGCAATATCTAAGGCTCAAATTTTTCTTACACTACATTTCTTAACTTTTGTAGAATTACACATTTTGACACATTTACCGTTCTAGCCTCTACTTTCTGTCCATCTACCTTTCCAAAGCTACAAAATAGTCCAGGCAACGAAGAGTTATAGAGGGAAAGTTTTGGAACACAATTTTTGACTTTGTAACTTTGTTTGGACTAGTTAGGAGGTGAACATATCAAAAGTCCCCGCCCCTAGCCCCTGAGCCGAAGGGGGGAGGGGGGTTGAATGTCCCATTTTTCGGTTTTTTGCTTATATCTCGAAAACTATGCGTCCTACCGATATAATTGTAATACACAAAACGAAAGATGATTAAATTTGCTACAAGTTTCACCCCTCAAGTGTTTTAATATCTTGTATAGTTTTCGAGATATCCGCTCTTGAAAGTCTGTAATTTTGGAGAAAACATTTTTTCCCCCACATTTTTCCTCTTTTTTGACCGGATAACTCTTCAATAATGCACCGAAACACTAAATATTGACCCTAGAGTAGTAGAGAATTTAATTCTTTTCAATAATATATTTTAATTTATTATTTTATCTATTTTCCTTCAAATTTTAAAGCAGTTTCAGTATTGAGCGAAGAGGGACTGTCAGTCCCATAGAGCTAATACATTAGTTTTGAAATCACAACTTTTGCAAAAAAATTACTTTGTCATGTTATCAAATTTTTACCAGGCATGGGAATCATCATAATATCAATTTAAAACAAAATTGAAAAGAAAATAACATCCGGTTATTTAATTATTAATTGTTAAAGTTTTAAAATAGTGTCGCCATCTGCTGTATATTTTGGCATTATAAAATTTCAAAAATATATAATTAAATAACTAGATAACATTTTGTTTCAAATTTGTTTCATTTCGATGTTATGTTGTTTCCCGTACCTGGGGGAAAAGGGCTAACATGGCAAAGCAATACATCTGCGGAAGTTGTGATTCCAAAACTAATGCATTAGCTCTATGGAACTGACAATCCCTCTTATGTACACTTATTCTATACTGAATGTTTAAATAAAACCCAGATACTCATTTTGTAGGCACGCTGTTACTTTAATATTTTATATATTTTTATATCCTATGTTATCTATTTCATTTCATTCGTCGGACCCCAGTAAGAAAACAGTCAGATGATCCTCCTGTTCTTCTTTATCTTCCTAGTCATCTTGAGAGACCCCATTGAGGCAAGTCCCCTGGCAATTTTGGAATGCTGAGAAACATTTGAGACTTACTTTTTTAAAGCTACACTTTGAGCTGGAACAGTGTTTCATGCATCTGCAGAAAATTGTTTTCAAAATATCGTCAGGCGCTGCTGCTAACTCACTGTGCACTGGGACCAGGCAGTTGTTCTCAATCTTCCACTCATACATCTCAGGAGGCAGGTCATTTCCCAGCTACAGCTGAACTTGGTGGGATGTTCGGAGGGAATGCTGTTTTACTGTTCCCTCGGTGGGAGGTAGACAAGAGATATCAGTCTTGATGGTGGCCACTGATCTTAAGAATCATTTATACCTGTAGGCATTGAGGGAGGCCTCTTTCGTTAGAGCCCCATATACCACCTCAAGATGCAGGTTTCGCCTGCCTTTTGAACCTGATCAGTGGTTGAGGAAAGGTCCGAAAAGACCGCTGCTGCTTTCTGGACCTATGGCGACTTCAGATACAGCTTCGCAAATGCGACCTTGCTTTTTCGAAATGCGGAAGATGTAGTGTCGCATCCAGTAAATGCGTGCAAAAATAGCACGTCCCCAGTTGCTGAAGCTCTGAGGACGGGAAGAAAGAATCATGTGTCTTCCCACGTGCAGGCTTCATGAAAGTAATGTCCTTACGCACATCAGCTTTAGACATCAAGATTCAAGAGGACTATAAGGTCGACATCTTTACCTACAATGCCGACTGCTGTTGTTTTCGACATTTCCACAGCTGTATCCAAGTTGATCCAATTTTTCTCAAGCTTCACCTTAAGTATGTTGATGATGATGTATGTTGATGAGACTGTGCCAGCTTAAAGTGTAGCTGCAAAAAAGCAAGTCTCAAATGTTCTTCACCGTGCCAAAATTGCCAGGGGACTTGCCTCAATGGGGTCTCTCAAGTTGACTCCGAAGATAAAGAAGAACAGGAGGATCATCTGACTGTTTTCCTACTGGGGTCCGAAGAATGAAATGAAATAGATAACATAGAATATAAAAATAGATAAAATATTAAAGTAACGTACAGCTTGCCTACAAAATGAGTATCTGGGTTTTATTTAGACATTCAGTATAGAATAAGTGTACATCAGAGGGATTGTCAGTTCTATAAAGCTAATGCATTAGTTTTGGAATCACAACTTCCACAGATGCATTGCTTTGCCATATTAGCCCTTTTTCCCCAGGTGCGGGAATCAACATAACATCGAAATGAAACAAATTTGAAACGAAAATGTTATCTAGTTATTTAATTATATATTTTTGAAATTTTATAATGCCAAAAATATACAGCAGATGGCTACACTATTTTAAAACTTTAACAATTAATAATTAAATAACCAGATGTTATTTTCTTTTCAATTTTGTTTTAAATTGATATTATGATGATTCCCATACCTGGTAAAAATTTGATAACATCACAAAGTAATTTTTTTGCAAAAGTTGCGATTTCAAAACTAATGTATTAGCTCTATGGGACTGACAGTCCCTCTTCACTCAATAGTGAAACTGCTTTAAAATTTGAAGGAAAATAGATAAAATAGTAAAGTAAAATATATTATTGAAACGAATTAAATTCTCTACCACTCTAGGGTCAATATTTAGTGTTTCGGTGCATTATTGAAGAGTTATCCGGTCAAAAAAGAGGAAAAATGTGGGGGGGGAAATGTTTTCTCCAAAATTACAGACTTTCAAGAGCGGATATCTCAAAAACTATACAAGGTATTAAAACACTTGAAGGGTGAAACTTGTAGCAAATTTAATCAGCTTTCATTTTGTGTATTACAATTATATCGGTAGGACGCATAGTTTTCGAGGTATAAGCAAAAAACCGAAAAATGGGACATTCAACCCCCCCCCCTCCCTCCCCCCTTCGGCTCAGGGGCTAGGGGCGGGGACTTTTGATATATTCACCTCCTAACTAGTCCAAACAAAGTTACAAAGTCAAAAATTGTGTTCCAAAACTTTCCCTCTATACCCTTTTTTCAGCCTTCGTTGCCTGGACTAAAAGGTGAAAACGTGAAATATAAACTCCCCCAGAAGCCCTGTACCAAAACGATACTAAATTGAGTTTTGCAACCGATCCCCCTTCTCCAAGACAAATGCCCGAACATCCCAGATCGGAAGATATGTGACGAACGACCCTACTTTGTGCCGACACTAGACCATTCAGAGGGAGACATGGCGAAAAACTCCATTCAAATCAGGTAGCAAAGCCATGAATCGTCGCTATCTTTGGCCAATGTTCCCCTCATTCCGAATCACATTCAGATGCGATATGTAGATTCGGACGCTGCTGTTCACAGTCACTCGATGGAGTGGGCTCAGATATTTGTTATTTTAATGGACGATTTTTTCCCTCAATGTTTTATCTTGTGAGGCCGTAAACTCCGTTCGATGTAAGCGAAGGTAAGGTATTTTGTTGTGTAAATCCGTGAAGTTGAATCCATAAGAATTTAAAAAGAAACAATAGATTTTTTTTTAGAATTTCTTAGCAATTGAATTTTTGAATGGATTTGCATACTTACTTCCTTAAAACAACATAGGGTTATTTTTCAAAACAAATTTGGCATCAATGATGTGTATTGCAAAAATAATTCAGAAAAATTCCTAAAAAATTTTGGGCACTAATGTGCCAAATTTTTATTATTATTGTTCCTAGAATACATCAGTAAGTTTCCCTAATATTGTTAGACAAAATCCTACATAAAACCAGTGACCAACTTCTCTTGAAAAATGTCAAAAAATCCATAGGCGAAAACTCCATAGTCTCACACTGTTTTTGCCATATGGTACATGGTGTATGACGCCACTATTTTTTCCACTTATTTCTTGAATACGATATGCTAGGATTCAATACAGCGACCTCAGGGACTCTTTATACTATTCCATAACGACGCATCGAGGCCATGGCTGCTTAATGCATAAGATTCATTATACATTAAATTTCTTCAATAGGATGTACGTTAGTTAATTTTTCATGTTTTTGGTGAAAACCTAAAAATCCCAGTAACTTATCAAAAAGCGATGGAAACTTTAAAAAGCTAAGAAAGTATCGGGTGGGAGACGTTAGGTTTTTAAAAATTCCACCAGAACTAGAGGATTTCATTAAGTGGCATTCATTAATTTATTGCAGTTCCGCAAAAAAATGAAACTAACATATTGACTAAAAACTAATATTTGTAATTAAATATCAAAGTTTACACCCTATTTAAGGTATTAGAATATCATGTACCAACATTGGGAGGGATCCTCTTTAATTTTTATTCTTTCCTGCAAAATTCAAAAACCCAAATCTATCCCTTTATATAGCTCTCATGTACTGAATAGATACACTCAATTTATCACCAAGAGATATACATCATCTTCTCATCCATTGAATTTTAAAACATGAACAAACAATGTTTAAAACTGTTGTCCTCTAAAGTGATTGTATCGATGATATTCTGCAGAATTTAGCGATATTTGCTCGACAACTAACAAGAGCTATTGGGAAACTCGGTATGTCGCATTATTTGCTTTTAATCTAAAGAAGAATTTAAAATATGGATTATCAGATAACCACAGGGGAAATATCGATAGCAAAGTATCAAAAGCCAATCAAATCTTCAACTTATAGAGTTAGTTTGTGCTTTATTCTAGAAAATACTTTGTATTTATGATAGCTTTACTCGGATCTAGTTATATTTTGAAAGGATTAATAAAGACTTTGATTGATTGTTTGAAGTTAGGTCATAGATCTCACAAATTAACTATTTGCTTTATTATTTAAAAATATGTTTGAAAACAATTAAGGCACTTAAGATTTTCACATTTAATCAAGCTAATATAATTATTGAACATAGTTAAATTTATAAGTGAATCTCAAATTTTCAGCAAACAACAGTTTTATATTTAGTTTATTATAAATATGTTTTCTATTTATCTTTTTAATATTTCCGTTTGACAATTAAGCAGTCAGAAGAATTTATAAAAATTAGCAGTTTGGTAACACTTATATGATTCAATTAAAACGGGTGTAACTAAAACACTTTGAATCAAAACGAAATTATTATGAATAGGCCAAAGACTTGTGAAAAAATTAACATATAATGTCATAACTCCAATTTTTGATAGAAATGTACAATTACATGTTGTATTTTAATACACTTATAATACAAACATGAATAAATTTAAATAATAATATTCATAAATTTTTTGTTTGTCATTCATTTATGTTTTTGTGAGAATTTTGCAAGCCCTTTATTTTGAATATTCTAAATTTTTAATAAGTAAGGTTCATATGAAATAGATAAATGACTTTTTTAAGCCCATCTTCAATTCCATTTCAACTTTAAAGAGACTTAAAGTTTTCAGTTTCCATTGGAGACATAGTTTTAAAAAATGGAAAGAAACTATTCGTGGAATATTAAGAGTTTTTCTTGATATTTATGTTAAAATTGAATGGAATAAGAATTTTTCATATCATTGCATATATATTACATTTCAATACTGTATTAAAAATAATATTCCTAGTTGCGAAATTATCTATTTCCTATTTTAAAAGAATCCATAAGACTATTTATATGAAAATATTACATATAAACTACACTAAAAAAGTTGAAGTATAGTTTTGTCTTAACTGAAATGTTTCTGAAAATATAAGAGACCTCCTGTTAATGGCATGTTTCCGATCATTTGGAAAACGTTTCCTTTATTTTCAAAGTTAAGAAGCAGAATGCCTCTGACGCATGCGCAAATGATTCCATCTTATATCTATCAAAACGACATGGAAGTGGGAAAGATGACGCCATTATAGCTCTGGCGTGGCCTATTGGTTAAGCGTCTGCCTCGAGTTTGAAGCTCGCAGGATTGTGGAGGTTCGAATGCCACCTACTTCCAGTTATCCTATATAAGTACCATAAGTGCTAGAAATTAGTAGAATTTTTTTTAAATACTTTTGTGTTTCTGAATATCACAGAAAAGGGTTTCCGAAATACTTGGAATAGTTTCGGAAAATTACATATATACCTTATAGCTGCCCCATATATTCAGAAGCTTTTATATTTTTTTTTTACAGTGTACTTATGAAATAGCTTTAAAAATATTTTTAAGACATTTTAATTATTCTTTTTTTTAATTATATTCTATTTAAATTTAAATGTTTTTTGAATTTTGGCTCAATTAAATACAATAAAGAAATTGTAATAATAAATTTTAAAACTAAGAATGTATTTTGTTTAAAAACACTGAATACCTAAATAGACTGTTTCATCTGAAAAAAATTTATTTGTTTTACATATTTTTACCTTTTTTAATTTTTATAGAGTAAATTCTTTTAACATTACATTTTCACAATTTCGTACCTACACAATTAAAAAATTTGCATTACCTTTAACAAAACTACCTGGAAAACTATAATAATAAAGTATATGAAACATAGCTTGAGGAGCAAAATATACCTTATAATATATTATACGATAGTTGATAAAAATATTTTTATCAATATGATTAAATTAGTTATCGGTACACAGTAAAACATCTCAAGTGAATTCTCAAGTGCTTTTCTCCGAACTCCGTTGAAACCCAAAAACATCATTCGCCATCTACATTGCTAAAATAATTTAATGGTGTGTCACTAAGTTTGCTTGAAAATGTTTTAACTTATATTATTGCCAAAACTTACATTTATCTGGGCGAGTTATCGACGATTTGCCTATTTCTTTATCAATGTTGCACTCATTTGTCAAAACTTTCATTGGGCGAAAACAATTACCACAAAAACTTCTTAGGCATTTTCTTAAACATTCAATAAGCTACGAAAGATCAGCAAATTAACGTGAATCTTTCAAAACTTAAAAAAATTAAAGCATTACCCACCTTGCATAAAAACTTTACAGTGTAGCTCTGCATATAGTAGTTCTAATTCCTAAACCAATTCTACTCAACATCAGTTAAAACTTCGACAAACCAACCAAAGTATACATAAAACCTTCCCAAACTTAAGTGGCATTTATTTCAGGAGACACTTTAAAGGATATTTTCAAACGTTATCGCTTTTATTATTACTTCGTACGCTAGTCTCATGAAAATATAATAGGATATACATTATAATGAGCATTTACCCAGAAAGCTTTTAGTTTAATTATAGATAATCCTATATTTACCGGAAGATATTACTTTTTTAAACAAAATCTGAATCTTATTATCGACAAACGTTTATTATCACTTAATCCAATGTAAAATGATTAGATGTTTAAAACAGTTTTATAAGCCAGCGATACAGCTAATAGTCCAATGAATGTAATATAGTTATTCTTGTTTTCCAAAAAACGGGATTACCTTTATAAATAATAAGTGTGTAACAGAATAAAATGCATTTTAATAGTCGCTCATCATTAATTCAGATATAAAAATTATAGCTACGTTTAAGGCAATTACGGAAAAATTAACTCTAATACTGGCAAAAGGAAATAAATAATTTTAAATTATCTGAAATATATGCTGCAAAAATTAAATTACTTACTGTGGTTAGGAGTATAGCTATTTTAAATTTGTATTTTTGGAAATGTAAAATTAAGTGTAGTTTTTGAAATCAACAAAAGCAAGAATTAAAAAAAGCTTTTTATAATTGAGGAATACAGTTGTAAAACTGACATTATCTAATGTATGACTACAATATAGGATACTGCCAATTCATATTGGCGACTTAGTCCTATTGTATTTACTTTTATCAAAAGTCGCCAATGAAACGCCGGCCTCTATAATTTAATTTTACTTCGTAGTTTTGCGGCTACACCCTTCAATTGTTGTGTTCAGCTTATGTATCTAACTAAACGAAATACCTTTAATTTTTAATCAAAGTATAATTTAAAAGAAACTTTTATACGAAATTTCTAATTAAAAATATAGCTTTAGGAAAGGGGAAAAGTAAATCATAAAAAACTTTTTTTCCAAACCCAAACACATCGAAAGTTCATTCCAGAACATATCCACTCCTTCAAACTTTTTGCCAACATGTAACATTTTTTCCTGTACGCCATTTTCTCAACAAACTACTTTAGCTACTAAAACCCACGAACCTAAACACCAAAACAGCCAGTTTTAACTGCCTCAAACGAACCGTAAAAAAAAACTTGGGGCAAAAAATAAACATAACGAGCTCCAACGCAATCTTGGTCAGGGAATTGAAATGGCCCTATCATATAGCGTCGAAAAAATGCACCCAACATGGCTTTTTGCCGCTAAGGGTGATTATGAAGGCCATTTAGGAATGATTTCACTGATTAAACCATCCACATTTCAGTATTCCATACCAATTACTTAACCAGCTTAGTTAGAACGGATAATCACAACACGCAAAAAGTGCCTTCGTCATTCGTGTGAGACCCGTTCGTGCCTCGTTTTCATTACTTAATTGCAGAGGTGCGTATTGCCTCTAAACTCACAGTTTCTTACTCTGAAGAGGTCATTAGGTAAAGATTTCTGTATTCATAAAAAAATACAGCAGCTGTTTTGTTATCTTAAAAACATATAATTGGGATATTATACAATAATTGTATCATAAATCATGTGGAACTCATATAGTTATAATATTTATCTAAGAATGGGAAATGGGAGCTAAAAACACTTATATATTTGATACTTTATCATTACATATATAAAAATAAATCATTATGTTTTTGCGTATAACTATTTATTTCACTTTTACAATTAGTAATATAAAAATAATAATAATATAATTATACAAAACTCTTCAGAATAAAAAAATCCATTTTTCAATCCCTCTTACGGATGAAGATGGAGTCTTTGGAAATCTATTTGAAGATTAAATAAAATTCAATAAAATTATATGCTTTTACAAATTTAAATTGTTATTTACTAGATAAAAATCCTAAACATTAGATATCTTTAGAAAAGAAAATCTCTACTTTGCTGTATTTTAATAAAAGATATGCTTGGGAGGTATTTTATGCCTTTATTTAAAGGTTTTTCTAAGATTAAATTATTTATATTCAATAACTACCAACTATTACCACGACACAACTACACTGCATGCCATACCCACTAACCATTTGATAACCAAATTGATTAATAGGAAGATAAAAATAATTTATTAGAATATTTAAAGGATTATCAATTCAAAAAGGAAAAAATTAAAATACAAAAAATAATTCTTTTAGCAAAAGATAGCAAATGTTAAACCAAGTTTCAATACAAACCCTCCAAAACGTCGTGTATACAATATAAAGGAATGTCCTGCGAATATCTACTCATGAATACTCATTTATCGTTTGCTTATACACTGATAAAAATTTTGTGCTTGGTTTCACCATGATATTGGTTCCTAGTAGCTGCAACGGCTGAATGGTGAAACGTTTCACCATATTTTTGGAATTCGGTTGAACCATTTATCAAGTTTTTGTTTCCAAATCCAGAAAAATGGTTCAACCAAACACCGAAAAAAAGGTGAAACATTTCACCATTCAGCCGTTGCAGCTACTAGGAACCAATATCATGTTGAAACCAACCAATATCATGGTGAAACCTAGCACCAAATTTTTAACAGTGTAAAGTTATTTTACTGATTCTTTTCTATATTTAAAAAGAAAAGTAAAATTTCACAACATTAGTAAACATGAACATAAAAAACACTTATCTTCTTCCTACAAACTTATCCCCTATTAATCAACTATGAAAACCTATAGGAATCAAGTAATGTTTGCAAATAAGTACTCTTGTCCAATTTCAAACACAGTAATGCAAACACAAAAACACAAAGTTAGTATCAAAAAAATTAACTTTCAAAGACCCAATTCGATTCAATTTTCAATCTGTTTTTTAATCAAGCGTCTATAGAATATTTTTAAAGTTATTCAAGAAGTTAACACGCAATAACTTGCCAATTAGCATGAAATGCATGCTTATTTGGCAGTTTAAAAGAAAATAACTAAAAGTAACATGAATTCTTTAGATAATGTTAAATCTACTATTTTAAGAAACGTTTTATTTTTTAAAAGTTCAAGTAGTCAATCTGTTAACAAGTAGGTAAAACAAACAAAAAATCACTCCATTACTCCTTCTAACAAAAGAAACACGAAACTTAAAATAATATCCAATACAATAAAACAAGTAATGTTGGAAAAATCCTCTAAACGGCTATCTTGAGTCGACAATTAGGGGGCATTCATAAACTACGTGACTTGTTTATGGGGGAGGGGGTTGAGCCGAATACCACCAAATCTCACGTGGGAGGGAGGAGAGTCCACGTAAAAAATCATGTAATTTTTTTCCCGCGAAAAATCAACGTAAAATTTCGAAAATATGCGGTTCAATTCCAGTAAATTTATTTCTGAAGTTAAATTTGCGAAATCTTACATGATAATATTCATCGCAGCTTTCCGAACCATAAAAGTGTCTGGGGGGAAACGATTTATTCTTTTATATTGATTCTGCTGGCGTTCGTTTCTTTCTGTTTTCTTTATTAGTTTCAATTCAGACCAAAGGACACATTTTCATAGTATTTTCACACTTCACAAAGAAAAACTAGACAACATGTAAATCGTATGGGAATTTAAAGTACTTTCCCACCATCATCAGATGATGCAGATGCTATGCTGTTTGGACTATCCAAGTTTGGACTTCAATTAGTATATGTGTTTTGAGGTTTTCCAAGTATCAAACATCCAAGTCAAAACTTTCAAATGAAAATACAAATATTGTATAATGTCGTGTGAGATTACAGGGGAGGAAGGTGAACCAAATATCACGAAATATCACCAGTGGGGGAAAGGGGTCAAAATATCGTCAAAATGGCATGACATAATTTATGGACGCCCCCTTATCGAAAGGTCTTTTATAAGAATATTCCTTGCAGATTCTTACACCATTCCAGTCCTACTTTTGAAGTAAAAACGTTACAGTCCCCAGTAAACAAAGACATAGAAAATCCCGATCAGCTCATTGCTCCCCCTTATAAACCCCCCTTTTCCTCCGATACCCAACACGCCAGAACTGATGGGGGTCTAGTTGAGTGTGACAACAGCGCCATTTTGTTTCCAGAAACACCAGGAAACCATTGCTCTACCCCCACTTTTTTTATTGCCCCACCGCGTCCTTATCAGAGTGAGGAGTTATGTTCTGCAGGAATAAAAAAAAATAGAAAGAAAGTAGAGAAGGGGGAAGTCATTGTGCATTTGATTTCGAGGTCTGATACGAAAGTCCGAAATGGAATTTCCGATATTGAGAAAGCTATACTCAGCTCTCTGACTCTCTTCCCTTTTGCTGTAAGTACATTAGATCCACAGTGACGTAATTGCAGAATGGCGGTTCCTTAATTTTTTTTTAATTTATACGTTCACTGTTGTTGATTCAACAGTCTGTTCACAAGTAGTCCGTCATCAAATTCCTAACTATAGCGTGATGCGACTAAGCTATTTGTAAGGCGGACTGGGAAAATTATACGACTTTTACAATCCGCCACAGTATACTCGTTAAAATCGAGACTCTGATTTGTCATCTAATTACAAACCTATGCTTTAATAAAGCCTATGATTTAATTTGTCATCTAATTACAAACCTATGTTTTAATTGGCCATCAAATTATAAACCTACGCTTTAATAAAGCATAGGTTTGTAATTTTGTAATTTAGATGACACTTTAATTGTGATTATTTTTACAAACCTATACCTTTACCTATATCTATAACCTACCTTAAATAAATTTAATTGGGCAAGCCCAATTGAAGTGCAGTCAATACTTGCTTTTTGAGCAAAGGATAACCTTAATCCATTTTTAGGTTTAATTAAGCTTTTTAGTCGATCAAATCTTGGTTTTAACAAACTTCAATTAATATAGGCATGATTAATTAGTCAACTATAACTTTACTGGTAGTTCCTGAATACCACTATTCATTTTCACGACCCTTCGATAGGATGGCAGTATCAATACCAGAACCTAAATGTGCAAAAGCCGTCGGCTTGTCGACTGGGTTATCATGTCCTCTAAAAATCTTAACAAAACCAATGTTTTCATTTAAACAAGAGCTATGCACATAATTCAAATTAAAATTTCTTTTTTTAAAAAAATGATATATCAGAATTTAATTTAAACTTTAAAAAATCAATTTGTTAGTTAAAAGTTAATTAAACGATTCAGCTACTTTTTCTAAAATCAACCGACTTGCGTCTCTTTGATTGTGAAAACCAATGATTCCACAAGAACACACATAAAAAAAAGAATGAGAAGATTCTACATTTGTTTTCTTTTTTAGTAGTATTATTCTCGGCAAACCCTCAGGGGGGACAGAGTATGCTGAAAGCAAGGAATGGAGGGGGCTTTCCTTTAGGAATAAAATGGAGAAAATGTAGTCATGAAAGGGTACGTTAAAGGGGCAGATATCCCCATCACGGCCATTTACTGGTATTTATAGAAGAAATGAAAAGGGTAGCACGGGTACAGAAGTAAGTGCCTTATATAGGCTCTGGGGTAATTGCTAACACGCAGATGGCCATCACTTAACGTATTACATTTATTAAGGAACAATTGCTTATAACTATCAGTTAATGTTTAGGGAAACACATGTAAGGTGCATACGGTTCCATAAAATTACACAAGGCACCAAAACAATAATGGATTATCCTAATGTTTTAAAACTGATTTTAGTTATATTTCGGTTGCTGATTCAAAATATGAAATCAGTATATGGGCAGTTCTACCATAATTTTTAAATTCAAATACAAAAAAACTTGTGAAATTTATTTTTTCAAATTCACTTTCAATGTGTGTAAAATTGCTTATAAGAGCTCTAGAATTACGAAAAAAAGTTCCGCAAAGCTCGTTTGTAAAAAAAAATAATAATAATAAGGGATAGCAGTTTTTTTTTAATTAATGCTAAAGAAACCGGTCTAAACCGGCCTTACGAAAATAACTATTTTTCAATAAAACCGAAGTCACAAAAACCGGTTAGTCTAAAACTGGTTTCGATTTTCCATCCTTAAATCATTGCGACGGTAAGGAACGAAAGATAAGGAACGGAAGGTAAGGAAATTCACGATGTTTTCTGGTCTTTTTTGTGTTAAATATAAGTCCAGTTTAATAAAAATGAATTTTTTTACTCCTTATACTCCACTTAAACATATTTATAGAAAAAAAATTCAATTATGAAGCAAAAGTTAACCTTAACCCTGAAGAACTGTATGGAAAGCAATAAAGCCACGCATCTCATTTTACTGAGTTTTTTTTAACTTTTGGGCTTATTGGTAAAGTATAGCAAAAAAATGCGGCTACTAACTGAAATGTGAGTTTTCTGCAATACAGTTTTTATGATTGAAGAATTACTGTAGATCCATCCAGTGCCTCTCTTCACCAATTTATCAATGAGGTCAGTGAATGTACCGAAACCCAGGGACAAAGTTAGGAGAAGAGAAATACACATTAAAAATATTAAAAGCCAAAATTTCATGGAAGGAATTTGTTAAGATATAGTATTAGTTCAATTTAAAATCCAAATGAATGTAATTTTTAGCTAAAAAATATGTTAGTTTGAGCACTAAATTAAAAATTCGACATTCGAGTCACGGGACGGTAAGGAATTTTCTGCATTATTTTGTGACCTAAAAATTTTTTGGAGTTTCTTTGCTTTAAAATTCCGTTTTGCATTTATATAAGGACCAGTCTATTAGTATAAAAAGAAAACATTGAAAAGAAATATTAATTTTTTCAAAAGTTATGCCCAAAGGGACTAAAAATTAAAAATTATGGTAGATTTGCTCATATCTCTAACAGACCAACTTTTTGAGATATTCCCTTTTGAGGCATTGAGATTGTGCACGACGTTTTGAGATATTGAAAGGGCGTCAAAGAAGTGCTCGAAACAAAAATATATATAATTTTGACCTTTTTATTCATGCACTTTGGGGCTCTTCCCTATGCTTGCTATTGCTCGTTATTGCAGATGTTTAAAAAAACGAAACATTCATTTTTATAGTTATTTTGTCATAGGTTTAGAGTTTTTACTGAGTTTTCTTTTATTCAGAAAAAATAATTCCTTAATTCATTGAATTAAAGTAAAATATACCATTAATTACTTACCATATTTTACTCATAGTGTAAATCTAATAATATTTCGAAATTCTTTATTTTTTGACCAATCAAAATACATTCAAGACATATGATACTATACGTTTCTATTTCGTTTTTTAAATAATACTTCATTATAATACTTCATACTTTTTAAAACTTCTTTGCGAATGCACATAAAATTGTACAAAAATGAAACTACTATTGAAATGAAATGCCGATTCACTGTTTAAAATTAAATATGCACGACAGCTGACTGCTTGAAAAGCGTATTCTAAATTGAAGCTGACACTTATCGGTAAATGATATTTTTTTAACGACAGAAAAAAACGAATGGTTTTTCAATAATCTGCTTCGCTAAATTTATTTACAAAGTGCCCATCTTTAATCAATACAACTTTTCATAGGAGTTTTTAACAGTTAGTGATTCTTTTTAATGAAGTATTAAAAATAAAATTTGGAAAATGTGTATATTTTTTCTTAGTACAGCTTTTTCTGAAATTATGTCGTAAAAAATATAGTTTACTGTTTTAAGCATTCATATTCATAATATTCTAAGAATTCGTATATTGTGAAAAAATATAGTACAGTGATGTATTCTTATGTTATGACTTTTACCTTGTAATTAGTACACCGCTGTAAATAGTCAATCGAACTCTATCTAACGACGCGGGCACGTCATTGCTGCACGGATATATTTCTCTATTCTAATGCTCTTGTATGGACAGTTTAAACTTTTATGTGTATGTTGTGTGTATATTAGTTGACGAATTAAATTGTTCAGAGATAGTCCGTGTTTGGACTTGACGTCATAACACGTCACAATGTTAAAAGAAAAATAATTAGTGCCCTACCTAAAGTCTCAAAAGCAGAAGAGTTTATTTCTACCGCCTAAACAGAGGTTATTCATAATATCACATGGTATGTTCAAAAATGAAGCTTCTACCAAGCCAACTCCAGATGAGAAAAGTTAATTTTTAACAGTGTCATATTACCCATAAGTCAGCTGATAATTTCAAAAATATTTTACTTTTATATTTTAATATTCACAAAAAGCGGATGTAACATAAGTAGAAGAGAGTGGTGTCATTTATTTAGTGTGTGCTTTCAACAAAAATCAGAGCAACTCATGTAACAAAAAATAACCACATTTCATTTATTTACAATGCTAACTTATTGAAACAGTAATGGAATCCCTAATTTAAAGTGTAGAAAAAATCATGCCGTTAAATGTTTCCTTTTCTTATAAATTGTTGTTTACCCTATAATCATTTTTATTGCTGTAGGGTATTTCGATTCGTGATCTAATCATTTAGTATTAACTTAATGGTAGAACGAGGAAAACCATTTCGCGTAATGCAATGAAATTTCCTGTTAAAAGCTTTCGTGTCAGTTGAGTTTAACAAAGTATCCTAAGCGAAACAAAAAATCTCCTTTGAAACAAACATACGTAAATTTAAAATTTCTCTAAAATCCAATTTATGGAAGTCGCTAGGATATATGTAATTAGTTTGGAAGGTATTCAAAAATATGACCTATATTCTATGCCTATTGATAGCGATAATTCCAAAATTTAATTTTAAGCGTTAAAAGTTAAAATAGGGGTGTGTAACACTATATGCACAACTTTCAATTACCACTCAATAAATCAATACGGATGTAAAGGTGATAATACTTATAAGGTTACTTTGCCAAAAACGTCTACGGCAGCTACCCTTTGACCATGCGCGATTTTCTGATTTTCTAGAAAACATTATTGTGACATCAACGGGTACTAAGAAGGGGTGTACCAAATTGGAAGTCTATATCTCTTTTCGTTTTTCAGCGATACCTTTAAAACCAAAAAGGGTTCTATTACATCGATTCCTTGCGCATGTGCAATTTTCTTGAAAACCTTATTATGACGCCCGATAGGTACTAGAAAACCGTATACCAAATTTGAAATCTGTTAGTTTCATTAGTTCAAGCTGTAGAGAAGTTTCAGACCGACAAACAGACGGACCACTGTTCGAAAAACTACTTGTTTAGAATCAGCACTCTCCAAAACATGAAGAAAACACAAAATAATCAATTTCGGATTTCCGACCTTATCGCAATACATTCATTACCTTATATTTCATATTAGGTTTGAATGTAAAAAGGTCATCTCTATAGGAAGATTTCCATTACGCTTCTTCCTTTTAATTTTTAAAGTAAAGGAATAAGCGTGTAAGGAAAACCTTCTATGGACTTGACCAATTTTCACATTTAATAATTCGATTAAAAGAAACTATGAAAAGTCATATGTTAACAAATAGAGACGTGTGTTATTTTGTTAGAAAAATAATTAAATATCACAAATTCCCTTAAAAATACTTTTATTTCGTATTATTTTATTTATCAATGTTATACAAATATTTAACACTTTTATAGATAGAAAAATGGTTTGTTCTTTACATCTATAAGTTGTTTTTCGACTCTCAATTGCTATTTAAAATTGCAACTTGCCCTAAAGTAATCTGAAATTGAATTTTTTGGAAAACTTCCTAAACTACTTATCTAACTTTGATACAATCCACTTATAGCTTTAAATTATTTTCTCTTATTCTTTTCAATACAATACTATTTCACCTTAGTATTCTTTTCCAAAAATGTATTTTTATTTTTAACAAATCATATATTTTTTTTAAAGCAAGCAATTAAATTATAGCATCATACTCCTTTTCGATGCGCGATTATCAGAAACAAAATTAAAAGGAAAACCTAGAACTTAAAAAATGGGATCTAATTACTTCTTAGAGAGAGGGAAAAATTCACTACTAACTAGCTTGAATTTTGTTTATAGCTTGTTTTGACTTTGAAAACGAATTCCCATGCTAAAAGCAAAATTAAATCAAATTAGCAATTTATTTGATAAGTAATAATGCTCTGGAGATTTTATTTAAAAATAACGTTTTGAACTTTTATAAAAACAACGGGCTAATTTATTAAAAGAAAGTGTTACAAGGGAAATGTCATAACTATTTTGTGATATTTACTCATTTATTTTATAATTTATTTTTATAATTTATTTTGATAAGGTCATTTGTAAAAATAAATAACTTTTATCAACATAATAGCAATTAAAAATAATAACAATTATCAGGAAAAACAATCAGATGAGATAAAAAGTAACAAGTTTCAAATTTAAAAATGGGAAATATTTTATATCATTGAAAAAAATAACATTTTCTTTTAAAACAAAATGAATCAAAGCATTAATGCGAACTATAAGATTAATTTTATATTTTTGGTCGTGTTTGTCGAAACAGGATTAATTTGTTTATACAAGAATACATAATTATTACTAAACAATAAAAATGTTTATTTATCATCGTAAATGTAAAAAAAAGATATTATGCAGATTCCTTTTATTTATCAAAGGAGCTGATACCCATATTTTTCCACCATGTATGTATAAGCATAAGCAGTATTCATGCATTAAACAAAACACACTAGCCAAAACTATCCTATTAATAATTTCATTAGCTAAAATTTATGTTGTTTGTGACTAAAACGACAACTGTCAGTTGCACTCAAATCTGTACACAAAACAAAAGCATGTATCGCCAGAGTGATTTACAATGCTCTTGATTTACCAAAATCAATATCTAAATTCATGAAATAGAATTTATTTAAGTGCTTAACTCGTATTATTTATTTTTATTCAATGGCTTCAATCCTGATATTATATATGCTAAAACGTATACAATATCAGGCGTATATTTTTTCGTGTTTTTTACGTATAATAGATAATAGTTAGTACATTTTCAATTTAAAGATGATCAACATGAAACTTTTTCTTTCGTAACTAAAAATAAAGTGTAATGCAACAAAAAAGTAAAAGCTTTTTTAACCTTCTGCTTTGCAAAAACTCATTATGTTTATAAAGGTCCAACTTTTAGCCGAATACAGGATATTAGGTTAGTAAAATTAGGCTATAACTGCCTTAAAAATCCTTATTCCGTCATTTTTCAGCCTCACTATGCAGGAAAGCGGGAAGATATATATTTTTTGGTCTTTCGAACCTTATTGAAATGCCATTCATCTATCATTGAACGTTTCAATGTCTTCACACTTCAATTTTCTTCATAATAAATAAAAAAATACTCCAATATCTTCAAGCATACATAGATCTACCTAAATGAATTGACACCTGCCTGCAAAATGAAATTTGCGACAAAATTTGTCTCCAGAACAAGGACAAAAGAAAACTGCAAAATAAAGTGTATCAAAAGACATTTTGCCCATAAATTGTGAGGCTCCCTTTCACGATACTCTTTTAAGGGGTGTAAAGTGCATTTTCCTGTCTCCGATACTTCGAATATTTGAACTGATGACCCAGATATTTGACTTGCGATGTCTCTTTTAAAAACGAACTTTTACGCCTATCTATCTGTTTTTTCTTTTTTCAAGCCTTCATGCTGTCTATTCAACAACGTGTTTTTTTATATAAGATAGCGGCGTAAAAAATAGTTTTTCATGTTTTGTATTATCAAAAATGTATTAATGCATATAACATATTTTAGAAAGTATAGAATCGTGGTAAAATCCTTCATAGCACATTTCAAACAGGTTAGAATATAAGATAGGGAAATAGTTAATTTCCTGGTAATTTTCTTTCAAACTTTTTTTGTATTAAACAAATATAACACTTTTAACTGTTGCAACAATAATTAAATTATAAAAAATATATATAATTTATTTGTGAGTATTTTACAGTATGATCAAGATAATTTTTGTTCTGAATGCAAGACCCAATTTAAAGAAAAATGTAAATAAGCATTTAAGTCACACCGAAAAAGTTTATCAATGTGTATTTATTTTTCGAATATCCTTGAATAACATTTGAGCAAAATAAATTTTTAATAATTTTTTTTAATAAAGATTTTTAAAAATATTCATCTTAAATTAGTTTCAGCCTTCCTTCCAAGTGACCTCAAATGAGCAAAAAATGAATGTTTGTTGTCACTGCATAAATTTTAAATCAAATTTTTTGGTCAAATAACATATTTGTTTAAAAAGCATAATTTTTTTTTTTTAGTTTTATTTTTGAAGACATGATCTTAATGTACTTTTTTCATTTAGAAATGATATTATGAGCAAAAATTTATTATTTATAAAATTTTGAAATTTAAGGTTATTGTAAGAAAGCCTGATGCAAAAAGTACGGGGAAAGGCGGTTCTAATGCGTAGAATGTAAGTTTTCACTACACACCAAAAATCAAAGAGCTAGTAACTGCTATTATAAAAAAAAATTAGTAGTAAACTTAATATATAATCAAATGTTTTTAATTTTTAATGACATAAATTCTATATATATTGCGAATTTCTTTATTTTTTTCTCTGTGTTGGTATTCCATTGGCAAAAAGCCATTGTAAACTATAAGACTTTAGAATTAGTTTCAAGAAAATGTTAAGAACTTTTCAGTATTAAAAAATTCTATATTCGTGTTAACTTAGAAAAGATCGTTTTCAAATATTAAATTTCTATGTAGTTATTTCTATTTTCTTATTTAATTAAAAATTCATTTTTCCTGAAAAAAATATTAGCTAGTAAATTTATGTTTTTTTTAGGTTCATTTCAATATACATTTTACTCCTTGCTATGCAGTTATTTCTAATGTTTATAATGAAACGTTTTTAATTCCTTAGATTCTTTTGTCAATTTACATTTTTTCCCTTGTGTTGCTTTTGATTTTGCGAAATTCCATTACAAACTGTAAACCCCCTAGATTAGTTTCAAGAAAATGTTCTGTGCATATTAATTTTCTTAGAAAAATTTTAGCTTTTGTGATTTTTTAAATAATAAGATTATTTTTATTAATTTTAAATAATAATATTTTTTTAATAAGTAAAAATTATAAGATGTCGCGTAAATTACAATATCTTTACAATTTAGATTTCATATAAATAAAGATATTTAGTAAAATTACTTATTTGTTAAGTATTTTTTAATCAAATTTTGGAAGGTTGATTTTTTGGGTGAAAGTTCAAAGTAAATAGAGGAATTAATGTTTAAAAAATGAATATATTCATGGAATACTATCATGGATTTTTATAACCATTTTTGATAGATAAACATTACATCTAATTAGAAATTTACATAATTTACGATATGATGTGTAAAATGTTCGTGGGTAAACGAGAAACCAAGATAGGAATTTCTTTGATATATTTTTCTTAGATATTTTTTGAAATGAGAGAAGGGGGTTTTTTTTTTTTTTTTTTGCTTTTTAAATTGCGTTAAATAAGTTTATGATGCAAAAACTAAACATGTATTAAAATTATTACTTATTAATGTCTAAAAATAACTAATTTCACAAAGTTAAAAATTTTCAAAAAAGAACAAGATTTCTTTTTAAAGAAGTAAAGTTACAAAATATTATTTTTAATTTTCAAATCTATCCTGATCTAAGCCCTATGATTTTCTCTGGCCTTCAAAGAAGCAAATAGAATATAATAATAGAAGAAAAAAAACTTGATACAAGTTTTAGATTTATCTTCTGGGTAAAATTTTATTAATAGGTACATTTACTGTCAGTAAAAATTTTATAAAGTTATTCTAAAATTTGTCGAGAAATAACGATTTGAACCATGCCCTATCGTTTTTTCCTCATACCGATAACAGTTTGACAGTGCCATCTAGTAGCAACAAAAGAAAATAATTGAAAGTTCATTGAAAAAGAATTATTCTAATTTTATTTTTGTCTTTTTAAACAACATATATATTAATAATTCAAGATATAATTGTGATTGTTTTAAAAAAAATTACCGAAAGAACAAAACTAGTTATCACGTTAAAATATATTTTGTTAAGTTAGTTACATAAAGGGGGGCAAAATCTGCTTAAGCGACCTAAACGACACCTTAACCGATCGGACTACGACAGCCACATACCTGTTTTTTAGATAACTAGTCGCTAAATAAAAACAAAATGACAGAAAACAATATTGGGGAAATAAATATGAGAAATTTAAAAGGAAAAATTGAATTTAACATAAACTATTTAATAACTACAAAACACAGAAAAAACGAAAACCTTTCTATACAAAAAAATTGGAACGTTATCATTTTTAACAGGGAGCAAAGGACTTACATAAGCTAGCAATGAAGTGTTAGTTACCTATATATAATTGACAAATCTAATGCAATTTTATTTTTATTTAATGTATTCATAAATGCTAGGTAAGATTTTGTTGTGAAATAAATATACACGATTACGAATAACCCAGGCATCACAATTGATCTCAGTAAAAACTACTATGTAGAACAAAAAGTATTTTTCTCTTTTATCTAGGGACTATATATTTTAGTTCAAAGCTTGCTTCAAAGGACAATAGACAGTAGACAAAGCAAAGAGTCAAACTCCATAACGAAGTATGTCTTTGTCGAACCTTTTTTTTCCCAAGTTATGAAAAAAAATCGTTCGTATATCCTCTCTTGTTGACTTTGTTTCTTTTATCCAGCAGAAAATTTGGCTGAAAATAGTTACTGGACAAACAAAGAAGTACCATAACAATTTCATGTCTGGATTTTAGTTATATTTCTCAATTTTCATGTGTTATTTTTTTTTCTCATTATTTTTTTTTTCAAACAAGTATAATGAAATTGGAAAAACATCATGATTTATTTAATTTTAAATAAAAGATAACTATTGGTCAACATTAATATTAAATTGAATAATGTGGAACAGAACAAAAAAATATAGAGGAACTAGGCAGCTGAGCCTTTGCATACTCGGCATATTCCCCAGAACTGAGAGCCATTTTTTGTGGTACCATCTAGGCAACTCACGCTGTATTTGGGCGGAATTTTTCTATAATTTATCCCATTCTATTCCTAAAACTGCTACATAATACAAAAAAAATGGCAATAATCCAGCGATACAAAAAATATTATTATACATTTATGCAGTAAGACCGAAATATATTATTAAATGCTATCCTTACTGAAAATGTTACGTTCAAATAAGTGCATAGTAATTGGACACTTAAAAATGAAATAGGAACTCGAACTTAAGTTGAAATTGGGTTAATCCGAGATGAGTTTTCAAATAACATGAAAATAAAAATGAGAAGCGAATATCTTTCGTTTGCTATCATCGAAAATCTCGAAAACGCCAATAATAACATATTATATACATATACTGTTCGTGGAATTTATTCTACTTGCAGGAATCGAATACCTCTATGCTTTTCAGAGAAATCTGCTTAAAAAATATATCAAGAAAAACGATGTTCTGTAAATAGATAAAAATATGCTTCATAGTTGGTATTAAGTTCCATGTACTGCTTCTTTTGGGTAGATTCTCGGATTTTTAAAAATAGCTTTGATTAAAGTTTATTTTAAAGTATGTCTTGTAGATGGTATTTGAATAAATTTGATTCGAAAATGTTAAATTTTAAAAAAATACTCGTCATGAAAATTCTAAAATTTGAAATTAATTTTAAATGGACAGCAAAACAGATTTTTTTAAATATATGCTTTGAAGTGACCGATTAACTGAAAAATATCCTCCACAACGCCTTTTGTGCAAGAATTGGAAACCTTATGTCACAAAAAGGGTACAAAATAAACTTTGTAGAATTTGCTTGCCTTTTCCTCATAGATATTTAGAAAATGTAGTTAAACGCAAAATGCTCATTGTCTAAATATCAAACTTACAATACTTTTTAGGTAAAAACTATGGAGGTACGACTTTAATTTACCAATCAATAAATCAATGCATTTAAAGGTAATTATATACACTGCTAAAAAAATTAGAGGAGCACTTTGGGTTCATTTGTTAATCTTTTCAGTTCCAACATTTTATTGTTTGTCCTAAAAATCTGAAATTTGTTAAATAGATTCATTATGCATCCAGAATGAAATGGTAAAAAATAGGGGGGGGGTCATAATTTTTTAACTAAAATTTAAAGGGTAAAATTGGAATTATAACTTTATGAATAAATTACAACAATAATTTTTCAAAACTTTATTTTTTTTAAAAAGTTCATATCAATTTTTAAACATCTAAGGGTGCAAGCGTGAAGAACTTAGGGTCAATTTATAGAATAAAATAATTTTAGAGTGAATTTTATTTTACCGTGTTTTTCAATTTCCATTTAATTCAAACAAACATTATTTAATTATTAAAAAGACATGATTCTTCCACATAACAATAAATAAGTAAGAGCTTAACACAGTCAGAAAAATATCGCAAGCCGATGATCCCAAATGGAATCATTGGGGGTGAAAGGGTTTAAACCATGCGTCCCCCCCCCCCCCTAATTGTTTTGAGCAGTGTACCCTATAAAGGAATTTCAATATCTTTAAGACCTAAAATGATCTACGGCTCCTTTACCCATACTTGATTTGCTCGAAAACCTTATTATGACTTCCTTCAGGTACTGGAATCTCGAATACCAATTTTGAAGTCTGCAGTTTTTTCGTTTTTCAGTAGTACATTTAAAGCCAAAAAGTTATATGGGAGCTACAATTTGCGCAATTTTCGAGTAATTTTCTCAAAAAAAACCTTATTAGGTCATCCAACAGGTACTAGGAACTGTACCACATTTGATGTCTATAGCTCTTTTAGTTCGACCTGTTGAGTGGTTTCAGACTGACAGACCAATACTCAAAAACCTCTTGTTTAAAATCAGAACCTTTGTGCGAAAACGTGCTGAAAACACGAATCTTCAGTTCGAAAAGCCCATCACATTGCTTTCCTAACCTGATATTCAATATTATGTAATTGAAAGTAAAAACACTAAAACAATAATATAAAACGTGCCGCTTTTCCTAAGACCGGATTTTTAACGTGCATGTTTTTACAGCTAAACGAAAATCTATACAGTTCCAATAATTTATGTCGCAAAACCAAACCAAATTATGCAATGACATTCTAATATCCTCATTTTTTTTCAACAAAAAAACTCTATTCTAGGAACATACACGGAACATTTTCATGCTTATTTGTTGTTTGAACTATTTGAACTATTCTATCACTTTTAGACCAAGTTCAAAATTCAAGTCAGCTTACCTAGAAATATTTTATCTGGTAAGATATTGTACTTATCTTATTATTGTTTTTAGATTATGTTAACTTTTAAGAATTATGTTTGTTATTATTTGTGAACTTACTTTTTAAATTAGTTCATGATATATTTGAAAGGAAACAGCTGTGTGTTACTTATAAAATATAATGGAATGGTTTATAAAAGAGAGTGCAATGAAACAACATTTTCTCAAATATTTTACATCAAAATTGCCATTTTAGCTTCACACAACATTTAGAACGTAAAGAATGTAGATTTTTAACAGAAACTATCACTTAGAACTGATTCTGCATAAATTCGTGTATCCAAACAAATCGTATACGTAATTCTATATTGAACTTTTAACCGTCAAAATTAAACAAACTATTTTTCATCGAAAAATCAAGAAATATTACTGATCGTTCGCAAAAAATATTTTTTATTTCGAAGAAAAAAAATTTAATATTGTTCACACTTAAAAAGAAATAAAACATTTCATAACAACGTACAACATTAAAATTATCTATCACCTTCCAATTAATTAATAGCATATAAAAGTTAAAATATTTTTCTTTTTTTTCTGCAGATTTGTGTAATATTTACATTGCGGACATGAGCCTTTTAAGGGGAAATGAGCCCACTGCACCACGGGTCTCCAAATCAAAGTGCGTCAGTGTTAATCCAATGGAGAAAGAATATTTTCTAAGCCACATTTCTCCGGCTGTATTGACTCTTTTTACAAACGGGTTTATTTATGTGATAAATGTAGCTGACTTTCAGGTCCCGAAAATTCCACTTTTTAAAATTAGTTCGAATTTTTTTTTTAATATTCAATAAATAATTTTACACAAAATGTTCGAAGCAATTTCAAAAAGTTGGATTATGGGAACCAGTAACTTATCTACATTTATCATTTGAAAAAACAGTTTGTAAAATATATTCAATGCAGCCGGAGAAATGTGGCTTAAAAAATAATTTTTATCATTGGATTATCACTGATGCACTTTGGTTTGGAGACCCGCAGTCCAGCGGCTCATTCTCCCTTAAGGGTATAAGGTTTCCAAAAATTGGTCAAAATATCGATTTTTCAGTTTTTACTTCTTATTATTCACAATATCTTTCTAAACATTTACTGAAAGTTTCATAATGATATCTTTTGTAAAAAAAAGTTATTACATATTTTCTGGAGTCATTCCTATAAGTGTGAATATGTATTTCGTCTGCTTTCAACCTGTTTTCTCTGTTTCGCGTTTTTCAATTCTTATGTTTAATAAATCCCTAAGGCTTTTTTGCTAATTAAGTTAGAATTTTGAAATTTTTAACCTGTGTTTTTATATAAATGGTACACAAAATTATGCATGGAATAAGGTCTACTATGTATTGTTGTTTTTTAACAAAATGTTGAATTCAATAAATTGATTTTTTTGTGATTTTCAGTATAAATGCATGTTACTTTTAAACTGTAGCTCACATTTAAAAATCCATGCACAGTTCTTGAAAAACTAGTTCTAAAAACAAACTATAAAAGTTTGGTGGAGTTATTCTCACAATCGAAAGAGGAGTAGCGTTTTTAAAAAGTTCAAAATTTTGACTTTAAAAAAAATGAAGAACTACTTGTAAATATTTGTTTTTATTGCTAGAAAATGTTTATTTAGAGTGAACATTATATAAAACCACTATAATTTACAAGTTTATGTTATTATTTCTAGAAATAATAATTTGGGTACCGTATACCCTTAAATTAACCCTTTCAGTCCCAGTGATGCCATTTGGCATCATCACTTTAGAATTTTTTTCCGATTGTCTATAGCCACTTATAATACCCAAAAGCACATCATTCGATTCTTCAAACTTTTTTCTATTAGAAAATATTTTACATTAATCCGAAAAGGTCTCGGCACCATTATTTTTTTAATTAGAAAATAGCTAACTTGCGTTTCTCTTCTTTATTGAAAAGTTGACTTAATTAAAACATTATTTTAACTATTTTGGTTGAAATAATTACTAAAAAAAATTTAATAATACGTTCAGATACTCTAAAATATATAAATAGACCTTTATTTTTGTTAAAATAATTTTTTCAATTTGTTATTTCTATCATTGAAAAGTCATGATTCCAAATGGCATCATTGGGACTTGCTGGGGTAACTTAACCCTTATTGGCGACTTTGCTGTTGCGTTGACATATTCGTGCATGCTTTCTTAAAATTTATTTTTTTAAACTTAGAAATTATCCTAAGTTAAATTTATGCTTATTATAAACGATTCCTATAGGTGGGAATTTGAAAATTTGTTGTCATTCATTAGCATATTCACTTGGTAAGGTAGTGTATATGCTAATGAATGCCGATTTTTCTGACGTTGAACTTGAAAACTCGAATGTAGAACTGGAAACAACTGTCAAAAATGTGAATAATGAAAAAACAGGTGATGCTGCAGATCAAAATATTCCAATTATGAAAGGGTTATTGACAGGGCCGTAATTTTAACTTTTTATTGGGGAGGTGGGGGGGAGACGACGTTTTGGCCTCCTCTAAAATTAGTTTTGACACCTCATAAATTATTTATATTTTTAATTAGTATAGTAGTAATTATATATATTAGCCCCTAATTACATTAATTACCTTAAATTTATTTATAAACATATTTAAACTTAATTTTAAATTAATTTGAAAACGTAAACATTACTTTAATTTTTAAAATAAAATTTAACTTGCTAATTCTTATTTTACTTATAAATTCCAAATAGAATTATTTCATACACCAAAATTTAGAATATTTGGCTTTCAATTTATGTAAAATATTGATGTTTGTATTAATTTAATCTTCAATAACTAATTGTTCTTCACCCTATTTTCCTATTATAATATTTAATTACATGAGATGCATACTTTTTGTGTTAAATTTAATTTTATTTGTATATTTGCAAATTTTTCTTAAAGTAATAAAAACTTAAAAAATTGATTTTTATTAAGTTTCATGCTTCCAATTGAATATGACCATGTTTTCTTTTATACTACTTAAGTCCCAATGATGCCATTTGGCATCATTTCAAAAATCAATACAAAAATTAAAATTATTTTTTTTCCTTATGGAACTCTTATCTTAGACCTAAAATGAGCTTATTTTGTGAATATCAGAATTTTCTGTAGTGTAGTAATTTTTTGGGACTGAAAGGGTTAAAAAAAGTAAGCAATGAACTTTATTCCCCTAGTATTTTACTCACCGAAAATTCTTTTCAACGATTGCTTCAGTCAAGATGGCGTGCTTGTTCAGCAGTAAATGTCTCACAAAGAAGCTGAAGGAAGTTTTGGAGTATGACCACAGCGACTCTTACTTAAAAAGCCGCCTGAGAAGTTCTGTTAAACCCCCGAATCTGGAGATTGAAGCCTTTCTTATATGTTTGCTGTGCATGCTATGGATTGGTACAGTCACATTTCTCGATTTTAAGATACTGTAAATATGGAATTGAATAATAATCTGATGAAATCTTTATTTGATAGATGTTACAGAATTAAAATAAATCTAAACTTTAATATAAATAAATTTTTTTGATAGCTGTATACTAAAAAATGTAACCAATATACTGTTTTATTGCATATGTTTGTTGTGTTGATAAAAGTTAATAAAATATATCAATAGTATGTTCAAAACCTATCATACATTTATCTGTAGAGACGAAGTTATAAGAAACTTTAATCATGTTAATAATCCTAGTGCCAATAATGGCATTGTGAAGATTGAAACATCAGCCGTTGATTCATAGTCTTAAAATTGTACATGTTACCGTTAAAACCCGAAAGCAGCTAGAACTAGAATTAACTAGTGAGAACTAGTTTTAACGGAGACCATTAGTTAAAACTAGTTTACACGATCTAAAACCAGTTATACCCAGCTATTACTGGTTTTAACGAAATAGTTTGGTTTAAATTAGTTTTAACTTTAAAAACTTAAAAATAGCTAAGGAAGTCTAGTTTTAGTTAGTGAAAGGGCATCAGTTAAAACTAGTTCTCACTAGCTTATTCTAGTTTTAGCTGATTACGGGTTTTAACGGTAACATACACAAATAGGCCGAAAACTTAAAAGTTTAAGGAATTATAAATATTTTCGATAGTGTTATTAAATATCGAGAGACAGTAATTAAAAACTTACTTAGATAATATAATATTTAAACTATTATAAAAAAATAAATTATAAGCATATGATATGCTAAACCCCGCATGGCAAATATCTTATAATATTTCAAATCCATGTATCAACACAACCTCAAAATGGCTCATAAAGCACGAATCATAAAATTAGAGTACTCGGAATTGTTCAAGCGTATCGACGAAAATTTAATATTTGGTTGAGCATTAAGGTTTTAAAAACCAAAAGGTTTTATCGGTTTTACGTGACCGGGCAAAATTATTTCGCTTAACATTTATCCTAAATTGAGTTCTCCATATTCAACCATAGAATAAGTTCAAATTTTATGGGATGTTTCAATAACGACTAATAGTTTTCTAGTTTGCAAGATTTATTAAGCTTTCAGAAATGGCAATACATTACATATGCTAACGTTTCACTTATTAAGAATTCATAAGTCTTTAAGCAATAAATATTAAACTTAGTAAAAGTTCTTAAACAGTAGTACTTAGCAAATATTTCTTCTTTAAAAAATATTTGAAAACTCCCTAAAAATTAAAAAAAAAGTCTGAAAAATAATGTGTGTATGCGTTCCCTTAGATAAAAACTAATGTCTACAAAACTGTTCGTTCATTCAAAAATTGTGTGTCATCTATTGAAGTGCAGTTTTAAAAAATACATATTTTTTAATTGATTTTTGGTGTATAAATTTATGTGTATATCTTTCTACGCAATGTAGGCCTTGGGTTGGGTTGGGTTAAATTATCGTCGCAAGAGAGCTACGTGAGGGCTATTGGTAACGGTCGTCATAATTTAGAACCACAGTCAAGTGAAAGGGCCTTGTGCAGGAAAAAATTGTGATTCACAGTTAATTGAAACAGCATCAAAGCTAGTTTTGTCCAGTTAATACCTATGAAAAGCTATTAAAATTCCTTTACCTATACATATAAAACTGAACGAGGTAAAATTAATATAATTGACAAACTTTACTTTTTAAGTTAAACTTAAGAATATTGGAAAAACTTTCAGAAATATTAATCGGTGCTTTTTAAAAACAAATCTAGACACCATTGAACTACAGTAAGCAGATACTTCACTTTTCTAGAATTACGATTTATCGCCTCCATGTAAAAAAATATTTAAATTTTTCTTATTTTACTTTAAAATGTTTCATGCGTAACTTTTAGAGAATTTTTTTTATTTACTTTTTTATAGATACTAAATAGTTACTAAATTTGTGTGTATAAAATGCATATAGAAAGTGATAGATCGACAAACGGAGGATTTTTCAATGGAGTCGACATACACTTAAAAGTTTTGGTGCATTTTTTGAATGAAAAATTAACAGATACTCTTGTTGTAGTTTAAAAGTTCTACCGATAACATTAAAAATTGGTTTGCTTTCAAAATTTTGAATATTTCATTCATATTCCCGCACAGTGCAATATATATGATATGAAACTAAAAATGCATTTCGAGAACTAATCAATACTATAAGATAAAGAAAATCTACGTAATCTGTACTAATCTTTATAAGCTAGTTGTTCAGACAAATGTTTTGAACATCAAAGACCCTCTCACTTTAAACAGGAAACATTTTTAGAATATCATTAATTTATTATCATCCATACCAAGTTCTTACACCAAGCCAATAACAGAGGCCAAATATTATAACTACCTAATTCTACTCCGATACATTTTCTGTTACAGCATCCAGCTACGCAACTTATGCATAATTCATTGAATAATCACGTTCCCATCTCATTTCGGTTATAAACTTAAGTATGGCCTGACCGAGACTCCGAGAGAGGAAATCAAATTACTTTACACAGGGATGAACTCCTGGGAACGAAACTTCCCCGCTGGCTTCTTTCAACAAGCTTGGCCTTCAAGGTACTGACATTTTGTGCCTCTGAGCCATTCTTCAACTTCAAAATGCATCGAATTACAGTGGGGGTTTATGTTGTTTTAATAATTTAATTCATTTCCGATAATCGTGCTGAGCCATGTCCTCACTTTTGGGAATTAGTTCCATCTCGTTTTGATTTTAATTAAATGAGAAACAACTATTAAATTAAGATATAGGCACAATGCAAAAGTATCACCATTAACTTAAGCTCCATATTCAAACTCGTAGGCATTCGGTGGTAATATGCATTATATTTCCTTTTAATTATTAAGTAACAAGCATATTAATTTCAATAAAAAAAACTCTCAAAATGTCTCGTATGCAAATATAGTTTTGAAAACCTCATTTAATACAGCAACATATGACGTCCTTAAAAGCGAATGAGCCCGATCAACTCCGGGTCTCCAAACCAAAGTGCCTCTGTGTTAATCCAATGGGCTAATCCAATTATTTTCTAAGCCACATTTCTCCGGCTGTGTTGAATATTTTTACAAAAAAAAAAATTGTTGTTTTTGCTGTTGTTAAAAGATAGATGTAGCTGACTTACAGGTATCGATAATCCCACTTTTTGAAATTGATTCGAGTATATATTTTTTTAATTTTCAATAAATAATTTTACACCAAATATTCGAACCAATTTCCAAAGGTGGGATTATAGAGACCTGTAAGTCAGCTACATTATTCCTTTAAAAAAACCGTTTGTCAAAATATTTAATACACCTGGGAAAATGTGGCTTAGAAAATATTGTTCCATTGGATTTACAAAGAGGAACTTTGGTTTGGAGACCATTGGTCACTCGGGCTCAATCGCCCTCAAGTTCTGGATAATCTACTTTCCTAACATTTGCGGCCTGCAATTAAGTGTTAAAGTAGACCAACGAAACATTAAATTTATTACTGTACTAATTTGCAAAGTAGGAATCATGTTTACTGAAGTTATTCACCCACAAGCTGGAATCATCTAAAGCTGTATTTAAATAATATTTATAAAACTTATTAAACTTCTATAAGAAATATTTTAAATATAACAGTTGTTTCTTCAACACATAATCTTCACCTGAATATTTAAGTAAGGATAGTATTTAAATCATTATGTAATAAAATAATACTGTACCACCATTACTATTACTTAATTAAAATAAACTCCAAAAATAACGCAAGTGTAATACCAGGGAATGGAGTAAAGCATTACTTGCAACAGTTACTTTTTTCTGGTAACGCCGAGTAACAAACGTTAGATTTTTTAGAAAGTAACTTTAACTTACTTTTAGCAGTAACAAAGTAAAGAAAATGTTGTTACTTTCCCGTTACTTTTCACGCCGCTCTTCACAGATATTGTCAACACAGTTCGGTGTTCGCGCGCGGCTTACATTTAATTACGTAAAATTTTAACTTTTAATAACGCTAAATTTTCGTTATTAATTTTTTCCGATAGTCCTTATTTCTTTGGTCTTGGTTCTCTTTGCAAGATAGTTAAATTACAATTTTTCTTCTAACTTGAAATTTCTAAAATAACTGTGATTAGTTTAAGTACGAAACTGTAACTGTAACAGAGTTACTTTCCAGTCCATGTGTAATACACAGAAAAAACGGGTGAAATAAAGCGCATGTAATGGCACATTAGTCTCTCTTAATCCAGTCCACACCCATCAGTTTTCCATCGAATTGCTGGTGACATAACACAATAAATAAGATTCGTTTCAGCCGACAGCTGCCTTTGACACCAACCTTTGCAGGATATTGACAAATTCATATTGAGTGGTGGAAAAAGGTAAAATCCGAGACCAGCAAAGTTTCACAAACAGTTTAACAGATTCGATTCGCTGATCCTTTTGCACAAAAACGACAAGAAGGGAATTTTTACGGGCAAATAAACTTGACAGGACAAATAGAGGCATCTTTACGGCTCTCGTTTTCATCAATTTTCGTTATGAAGGTGAAAAGTTTTGGGTAAGAATATTTTCTTATGTTATATATGTTTCCACTCTAAGTTATATATGTTTCCACTATATGATTTGAATTATAACATATTGTTTTAGAAACCAAATATTTTTATAATATAAACTATCCTATTATTTATGAACTGAAAAAATTAAAATAAGCAAATAAGTACTCTCCAAAGAAAAATACTCTTTATGCAACAAAATTTCTTTAAAATTCAGACAAAAAAATTATATAAAAAATATTATATCTAAATTTCATCAAAATCCTATCCAATTCCTACTTTTTGGAGTGAGATTATTGAAAACAAAACGGGCAATTGTAGTAGAAAAATTTATTTCTTAACAAAATGACAAAAAAAATTACTATTTAAAACAAGGGGTGTGTAAAACTACAATACTGTCAATTACCACTCAATAAATCAATACACACTTTTGAAGGTATCTATATGCCTTATAAGGTAACTGCAATAATTTTAAAACCTAAAACGTCCTATGGCAGCTACCCCTTACGCATGAGCATTTTTTTAATCCTTTATATGATGTCCGATAGTTACTGGGAACTCGTGTACCAAATTTGAAGGCTGTAGCTTTTTTCGTTTTTCAGCAATGTCTTTAATGCCAAAAAAGTTCTAATACAGCTACTCCTTGGCCATGCGCAATTTTTTCGAATACCTTATTATGACGTCCGACAGGTACTAGGAACTCGTTTACCAAATTTGAGTTCCGTAGTTATTTTAGTACGAACTGTAGAGTGGTTTCAGATAGACATACCAACGTTCAAAAACCACTTTTTCGCAATCAGCACCTCCAAAACGTGTAAAAAAAGTCCTTTTGAATTTTCGATCCCATCGCAATATTTTCATTCTTTACATTAGGTAATTGAAAGTAAACGTACATTGTATAACTGTAAACATTTGAATCTTAAACTCTATCAGTATAAATTCTTTAGGAAATTTAGCATTTATACAAATCAATTCTATACCCTAGTAATTATTTAATCAAAATTTTGTATCACATTTTCATACTCAGTATTTAAGCCTAGTGGTTGTTTTTAATGCAAGAAAGGCACAAGAGTACAGTATCAGATAATAAATTTTATACTGGAAGAATTCGAGTCACTTACTTATGTATGGATTGGGAAAATTTACATTGGGAAACATCAAACATCTACATTGGGAAAATTTCTGTATTAAAAAGACAATCCTGACGTCGTGTGCCGTTTCGACTTGCCACAACTATGACGCAGTGCTGAAAGTGTCAGTAGACGCGGGGTGACGCGTCATCCCACTTCTCAAGAAAATGGCTATCCATCTCCCCACTTCTTATATTTCTCAAATCCATCCCCCCACTTCCTATATTCACTTTAATCCATCCTCCCACTTTTTTGTTTGTTTAGCCGTCTCATATTTTAAATTTAAAAAAAACTTTCAACATTTTATTTGCCCGGCATTTCACTTCGATAGTTCAATTTGTTTATGATTATACAGTAGAACCTCGATTATCCGATCTAATTGGGACCAGAGGTAATTCGGATAATTGAAAATTTCGGATAATAGAGAATTTTTTATTAAATAGGCTGTAAACATTGAATTTTAGTGTTAAGTTATCTCGGAACTGAGAGTTCCTAGCAAAAAGAATGTGCTAAAACACCCTACTTTTTTTTAATTCGCTAGAATTAAAAAGTTCTTTGAGTTTAGTTCTTTAAAACTTCTTGTTTAATTTTAATTTGATTTCTTTAAATTTAAAATCTGGACGGAGTTCTGGAAAAACTGCTTATTTTTTGTTTTATAGTAGATATCAGAATGAAAAAGTAGGTATTGACATGCTGAAGATGTCCGTCTTTCCGTCCGTACCCCCCTTCCAAAATCTGTTCTATCCGTCGAATCTTAAAAATTCTTTTTCTTTTGGTTAGAAAGTTGTGACCTCATAGACTCGCCTTTCATACTTTTTGTCTGTCTGCACGTCCGAACGGCTGCCTACTGTTTGTCGCCAAATTACCCATTGAATTAACATTAAAATTTAATTTCAAGTTATTTAAATTGCTGTTGCCAACCCAACAATGGTATGAGAAACTTTATTTAGCTAAAAATAAGATTATTTTAAGCTAAATTTATTGTGGATGATAAATCAGTTTGGAATGACATCATAAATGTGGTAATTTGATTGTTCATTATTTGTTTTTTAAGAAAGCGGCACTTTTTGTTTAAATTTAATTCTTGTTTTTTTTTTTTTTAAATCTGAACAGAGTTCTGGGAAAACTGCTTGTTTTTTGTTTGATAGTAGATATCACCTAGAGTTTCACGATTTTAGAAGATTCCAGGAGTTTTCCGAAAATTTAGGATTGCTAGAAATGTGCTTTTTTTTTGAGTTGCCTAAGTTTTTCTATTTTAAAATTACCGCAGTTTCCCAATTTCATAAAACGCCTTGATTTTACGATTTCAGAATCACCGGAGAATTCCGATTTCAGAATCTCAGGAAACTCCTGATTTTTGGATAGCGGTAGTTTGCCGATTTCAGTCTCGCCTAAGCTCCTTCTCTTTAGAATTGCCTTAGATTTCCGAGACTGGGTTTTTTTGAACAAACGAAAATGTATACCTAGTTGGAGAAATTTATTGATATTGACTTCGACTCCGGACTGCCTGATAACGGAGAGTTCCGAATAAAAGAGAGACTTAAGTTCTATAGTAAGTAATTACAGTATTGGGGCATTAAATATGCTTCAGGTATCAACCTACTATTTTTAACTAAATTATTTTGTTTGAAGAGAATTACATTAATACATATATTATACTTCCTATAATATATATATACTTTACTAAAATGTAGTGTATCCTATTGTTCTTAAATTCAATACCACTGGTGACCCATTGGTGGGGTTGATTGTACATTTTGATTTTTCATTTCTTTCGGCATTACATGTCTTAGAATTTTACAGATATTATTTTTTTCTAAAGCCAAATATGTAAGATAATGGTTTTGAAAAAAAAACATTGGTACATAATTTAAGTTTTATCTAGTATAATTAGAAGTTGCAATTAAAAACAATATTTCTTGTAAAATAATGTTGTATAAAACTTCAATAAAAATGTTTTATTGTTATCTCGTATTTCTAAATATAAAAAACTGATATGTAGAGAACAGTTAAGAAAAGTTAGAGGGAAAAAAATACAAAAATATAATAAAAATTAGCACATTTTTATTCGAGGGGGGGGGGGGCATGGCATTCTAATTGAAGGCATCCCCCCACTTATTTTTTCCACTTCCACCACTGCTATGACGTATGGTAATTTAGCTTATTAACGCATGCCTCTATGTCTAAGGGATTTATTTATCTGTCTAAGGATAATACACTGATTCGGTTTGCCTTGAGCTATAATAACCGAAGAGAGAAAAACCAAATTTATCATTTGCAACTTTTCAAGTAACCAAATAGGGAGCCCCCAAAGGCGATTAAAAAAACTTTCGCTTCGTTGCCCTGAAAAAAGTTGCAGGTAAAAACTCAAATATTTACAATTTTTTTACTTTTTAAAGTCATGTGTTAACTTCAAGTACGGTTGCTGTTTCACTAAATAAAAGAAGTTCGAAATGAAATAACATGGTCAACTCTCCTGTTACTTAAATACTTACTGAAATACTTATTAAAAAACAAGTAGGTTTGCACCAGTAACTGTCACCTAGAACCTCTACAATAGAAGATTTATATACCTTCAAAAAATTGCCAAACACAGACTCCAGTTTTATTTTAAACACTTAACTATTTTCATTACATTTCTTAAGCAAACTAAATTAATATTCTTCTTTGTTTGCCTATTTTATCAGAATAATTATGTAAAATTGGTTGGTTCAAATCCTAGCATCCTTTCCGGCGACATTCAGCGTGTTTTTAAACTGTCGCCAACGCCTTAAAAGACGCAAGCTTCTTATTCTTGAATAAGTATCAACATGAAAATCTGTAAAAAAAAAACAGTATATTTTCGAAATATTTAGCAATAACAAAACATGAAACTACTCCAAACTGCACCAATAAATGAAGAAATGTAAATTACAACTAACCCAGAGTATTATGCAAAAAATTTAATGCATTGCCTCTTTCTTCTCTCGTAAACTAATAATGAACAATCAAAGTTTCGCAGTTTTCTACATTTTCAAACGTCATTCCAACTGATTTATGTAACAAAGCTAATTTTCCATTAAATATTAGTTTTTAATAAACAAAGTTTCTCAAGATATTGTTGATGTGGCAACAGCTATTTAAATCACTAAAAATTAAATATCAATGATAAGTGGCCGAGTGTTAAATGTGTTAACAGTCTCCACTGATATGGGTCAACAGCTTCCAGTGAAGTAAAAAACTTCTCCTGTGTTGTCTATTGCAAGTTTATAAGGTCTGATAAGAAATTAACATATCAATGATAATGGGGTTGTTTAACGTCATGAATGGCAACAGCTCCAGTGGTCTTGTTTTCATTTTTAGTCTGGAATTACTTTTGTTTTGGTATTCGAAAACGAGTTTTTAAAGATAATTTTACTTATTAAATTTTTAAAATGCCAACTTCTTGCTATGTTGTTGGTTATTCAAATCATTGTTTAAAGAAAGCTTGCATAGAAAGAAAATTTGATTTTCATCTATGTCGGTCATTTTGACAGTGAAATCGAAACAATCAATGAAATCGCAGAACACGGAAAAATGAAAACAATAGTCTTACATCACCTGAAACATTATCATTCAATGGGTAATTCGTCGACAAATAGTAGATAGATGTCCTTACGGACGTACAGAGAGACGGACAAAAAGTATGAAAGATAGAGAGGTCACTGAGGTCATACCTTTCTAACAAGAAATAATTTTTTAGATTCGACGGATAGAACCGATTTTGGAATTGGGATACGGACGAACAGACAGACGGACATATCTTCAGCATGCATGTTAATACCTAATTTTTCATTTTTTTTTTTAATTCTTTCGAATTAAAAAAAAGGAAAGTAGGCAAAATGAATTGAAAAAAGAATAAAAAAAATAGTTTAAAAGTTAGTTTCGTAAAAAAAAAGTTACAGAATATTATATTTTACGTTTACTTCTGACATAGTAGGTTTAGTGCTTAAACTTTGTGTTCTTTTTACGTAAAAGGAATAAATCCCACATCTTTTATTCTTTTCCATGGTTTTTACCAAATATTAACACGTAAAATCTTTTGGAATAAACGCATGTTTTCTCAAAATGCTACCTAATTTCAGCGTTATACAGTCTTTACAGAAAGATCAAGGGCTGGTGTTATATACGATTAGATCATTTTATTAGATTAGACAGTGTAATTTGTTGTTTTTTCTTTAATTTATGTAATAATAATATTGATTGCCCTCATTTATTAGCACAGGTTAATTTATTGGTTCTTCCTTTCTCACTGCGCAATAGACGTTTATTTTCAACTAATTTGGATTCTACTGCGTAAGCTTTTGATTCTCCTTGTAATTGTTTTTATCGTTTGTATTTATCGAAATTTACAGTCTGTTGCCAGAGTTTTACTTTAATAAATTCGAAATTTTTGGGAAGTTTAATTCCAAATATACCAAGCAACAAATCAACAATTAGCCTTGCATTAGTTCGTTCCCAAGAATAAAGTAGCGCTAAGATCGAAAATTTCAATTATAGTTAAAAACTGAAGTAATATTATAATACATTAGCCAGAAACAGTAGCGCTGTAATCGGAAATTTCGAATTTGCTAATCAACAAATCAATCTTTAATGATGCATTATCGCAACCACACTTCTGGTGCGCTAGGCAGCAGATTGCCCGTTGAGAAGATACAGGGTGGCGCAAATAAAAGTGGCCCGGGCCTAGAGATATGAATGCATTGAAATGCTTGGCGAGAAAAACTATTGAAGCCGCCTAAAAGCCTTCAAGTCCAAATAAAAGATTATTCAGGCGTGTTTCCCTTGGTGAATAGCTATTCATGGACTATTGACGAGTTAAGATCTTATTGAGTATTATATGAAGACGGCATCATGTGCAAATATTATGGCTTGAAATCAATTTAAAATGTTTTGTACTAACACAAAAAAAAGGTCCGATTCTCTAGGATAAATAACGGCCGAAATGATCACTAGTGGGGACTTTTTTGCACATCTGTACAAACCTTCATTTTAATTGCATTCCAACTAGCTTGTCAAACCATAGCATAGTTGCCGGGAAATAATTCGCCAAGCGTTTGTTTGGGCTTAATATTGAAGCGATCAATTCATTTACTTAGCAAACCTGTTTCTGCATTGGTTTTTGACTTGGCAACAATTCTCTCTCATTCTTATCTCCATGACGGGGCTACTTGTATTTGCGCCACCCTATACTTAGACTATGGACACACCATTACATTTATTTTACTTTAAATAGTATTTGCTGGTTCAAAATTCTATTTGAATTTATTGAGTAGTTAAAATCATCGATCTTGCATTTAAACGACCTGCTTTAACATTATTAATATAAATGGATTTTACAATTAATAGTAAATAGTAAGTCAGTTGATATTGGTATAAATATTTTTATAAATGAAATAATTAATCAAAATTCGAAACCCTAAAAACTTAACTAAAAAGAAAAAACTTAAAAAAATGCTTTTTTTGTGCTATAATATGAATATTCAAAACCCATTATTGGCCAAACCAACAGTGGTATAGCCGATATTAGCGGCCAGCCAGTCTCTTCAAGGAAGCGGTGCATTCTGGGTCATATTCAGATTCAGATTCGATTCGTTCGTTACTTCGATTTTGTGGCATTTCAAATTGCAGTAAAAAGAATAATATAGGAGAGGTAAAATCAGTTGCTGTCTTTTGCCTTTGGGTTTAATAAATCAAAAGGTCTTCGTTAAAAACAAAATTAAAAATCATAAAGTTAATAAAAACCAATACGCAACTGTGTGCATGTCATAGACACTGATCTGAAGTTTGAAATGGATCACTCTTACCCCTTCCCCGCTCTGACGCTTCGCTTTTGAGTTGACCTTGTTTTTAGAAGTGCCAGATTGGCGCGGTTTATCGCTTTATATTTCGATTTAAGTTACAAAGTGTTGATATATATTTTTTCTTCTTAAGGGGACGTACATAAATTGCGTCCAGATTAGATGCGGGAGGGAGGGGTATGCGCTGATGTGATGGATCGTGACATGGAGGGGGTAGGGAAATCGCTTGCCTGACGTAACGATTCGAACCGATATATATATAGAAAAAAAATTATAATATTTACCCAGATCATATACCTAATAAAGGTTTGAAGTTTTGGTAGTTTTTATTAATATTCATTCATGTGATATATTTTAATTAAATATAATTCCTCTATTTCAAGTTTTATAATAAATTACACCAATTTAATTATGTGATGATATTTAATCTATTAGCGCCGATTATTAAAAAAATTACCGTGCGAAAATGAGTTTATGCTAAAGGTTATCTAATAAATAAGACAAAAGAGACCCGATCAATTTATGAAGAGCAAATTAAGTTACCCCCCAAAAAATGAAAAAATTTAAATTAGAATTTAAACTTAGAAATGAGGTTCAAATGGTATTCACACAGTCATCGTAAATGGGTTAAGTATTAATTAAAACCATATTTAATTAATTTAAATTATACATAATAAATTCTAAGTAATTTGTTATGCATAAATATTTAATTATTTCAATTTATTATACAAAATAAATCTTTAAACAAATTTTTTATAATTAAAAAGAAAATCATCCCAAAATTTAAAAAAACTAATTTCCTTTTGTAAAAAAAGTTACACAAAGATATAAAGTAATGTATTAAATTATTTTCGCATTTTTTAATAACAGTCAATTATGTAGAAAACAATATGTCATTATTGCAATACATTTAAATTCCCCCGAAAGTATTAAAAAAAACATTATTTCTAATTTTAATGCATGCCTTTTTTATTTTTATACTATGTTTTTTTTTAATCATTAATTGTAGCTTATTTCAAATGTTAAATACCACAGTTCGTCAGTTCCTCCATATCATAACAAAAAAAATCATTAAACATATACTTTAAATATAAAGCATTCAATCATATTTGTCATCAAAACAAAGATTTATCTCTGATTAATAAAATTTTTAAGAAAATAATAATTCCCTAAATAAGACATGCACACAAGCACCATAGCGCAAAATCAAAAAAAAAGACGCTGACGCACGTCAAAAGTCTTATTTGCGGTCAACCCCTCAACCGACGGCGTCTTTGGGGGAAGACCGAAACGAGAAATTCGCCAAATTTGGCGAAAAGTAGAGCCGCAATTGGTGGTTAAAAAAACACATTTTAACATAGATAAGAACCCAGAAATATTTTTTCCTACGATCTACAACATAAGTATGATTGTTCAAACGTTACAGCAGATCTCTAAACAAAAAACTCAATGCGCAGTAATTTTTTAAAAATGACAAATTTCCTATAGAGTCTCATTGTAAAACGAAAATTTGGGGAACACCTGGGAGAAAGAGATGCCTTCAAACTCTCCGTAGTGGGGGAGAGCTTTCCGCGATCCATTAACCCTAGAGATCAGTGGTCATAGATATCCTTTTTCAATAAAATCTTTGATCAAAATAAATTTAATAATTTTTTAATAATTATACAATTGAAAAAAATCAAATATTTTTAATATATTCTCTGTCGTTGTTAAAACACCTTTATGGTGAAGAAGTCAAAAAAAATTTATTTAACTGGCGTTGAAGGCGATAATCACGTCAACCGTAATGAAATATTTCAAAACACAAACATTCAGTCAAGATGGCTTCTCATTTAAACCACATGTTTGAAAATGTTTTTGAAAAATTTGAGTCACTAACGAATAAACCCGAGCAATTTCTAAAGTATGTCGATTTTAATTTAATTTCTTACTCATCAAGTAGGTTTTTTTTTTAACTTGTGCCTTTGTTTTAATTCTAATCGATCCTCTCTTTCAGGCCGGCTTCTGACCAAAGTTTAAGCTTCAAAAATGTAACTAAAGAGCTGTACAATGCAATCTATCAAGCAAATCAATTAACAGACCTTCAATCTAAAGCTCTTCCTAAGCTATTAATCGATGGGTTTGACGAGGAACAAATTTGGCAACAAATCGAGCTTCAAAACAAAGTTGCCATCTCACATCTTGAAAACACATCATCTAGAATTGACGTTAAAGGTTTGCACTTAGGAATTGACACTGAAGAAAATTTTGAAAATGGGGAAGACTCCTTTCATAATCCATCATCGGTTGGACATAATGATGACGAAGAAATGGATGTCGATGATGAAGAAGCAGCTCTCAATTTGGATGATGATGAATCAGAAGATTTGGATGGTGAAGATTCAGATGAATATGTTGATTTTGAGAAGCCAACTGGAAAATCAAAACCCAATAAAAGTAAAGAAAATAAAAATTCTCTTAAGGACGAACGAGGTGACGAAGAATCAGAAGATTTGGATGATGAAGATTCAGATGAATACATAGATATTGAAAGTCCCTCTAAGAAACAAAAATCCCAAAAACGTGTTACTTTTCAAATTGATGAATTTACTGAAAAAAGTAATGATTTGGAAGATGCGGAATCTGAAGATTTGGATGGTGATGATTCTGATGAATACAGTGATGGGGAAGGTACGGATAAAGCAAAATCCAAGAGACTTGATTCTAAGAAAAATGCCAAATCTTCCAGAAAAGGATTTAGAACAGAAGTTGATGACCAGTTTTTCCAGCTTTCAAAGCTCGAGAAATTTCTTCGCTTGGAAGATTTGAAAGAAGAAAGGTCCTGGGATGAAAATAAAAAGGGCGATGAATCATCTGATGAAGATGAAATTGATTTGTTTGAAGATATCCCTTCAACAGACAGCGACTCTGAAGAAGAATCTGAACAACCAACGTCTACAAAAAAGGTTGGATAAATACTATTTATCAGGAGTTATTTTTAATGAAGAAAGTGTCTCAGTAATATGTTGAAGGATTAAAATAAAATATGTATTGATTCACACATTATAATATCAATAATAATAGCACATTATAATAATGAATCAGTGCACATTAATGTTGTAAATGTTTTACCAGTACTTATTATATTAGGCTAGTAATACTCTAAAACTTATTATTTTGATACTACAAGCAGTAATTACAAATTTTACGACGTGTTCATACTTCATGTATTCTGTTCTCATCATATTTTTTTATTCATAGTCTTCCAAGGAGCTTATGTACAGTGATTTCTTTGATGTGCCAGGCTCTGGCGATGAGAGTGGTGATGATACAAAAGACCTGGCAAATGATGACTTTGATGATGAGTATGTACACAAGGATTTTAAATTTAACAGCTAACTTTCTTAGGTTTTTTCTGTTTCCCAAAGTATTAATGAGATCTTGCCCTGATCTGAATCAAATTTAAATAGTCAATTAAATATTTTTTTTTTTACGTCATTTGCTCTAAATAAAAAGTCAATAACTAAGATTACAAAATTTATAACTAAAAATCATCCGCTCTTTAAAAACTAGTGACACTAACAAATGAATTTTAACATAAAACCGTTTGTATATAAATCTTTTTTTAAAATTTAAACAATCAATATTATTAAAGAGTTATTATCCTTAATTTTTATGTTTAAAATAATAAATATTTTTTTTAATATATATATTTTAGGAATTGAGTTTGAATGAAATAACTAATGAATATGATTTCAGTTCTCAGGAAGCCAAATTGTATAGATGTTCTGTGCTATAATTGATTGCAGTGACCTTAAGGGTTCAAAAAGAAAATAAAATGATCTGAAGATTTGCACTTCTCTTGCATTTCATCTGAAAAGATGAAATAAAAAAGAAAATATACTAATTATTTCACAAAAAATGATAGATCTCTAATTTTTTGCTTAGTTTAGCAATTTTAAGTCAAGTCCGATTTGTCAGTCGTTTTTGCAAAATTGAAAATGTCAAGATGTGAGGTTTATGAGTTTTACTATTTCTTCAAGGATGGTGTTAAGTAGTTTTCTTCAACTATTCCAATTGTTCAAATTCTTCTAAATACCTAAAACTTTTCATTTTTCTTAGTGATTTTAATGAAGAGGATGTTCAATCTGAGGATGAAAACATGGAAGAAAATATAAATCCAAGTGAATCTCAAAATGATGAAAATTTAGAAAAGAATTCAAAAAATAAAACACCCTTTCAATTACAACAGGAAAAGGTATGTGCTTTAACGGTATTGTATCAGTGAGTCCTAATAACAAAACATTGTTTTAGTTACCTACAAACTATAGCACCAGATGATTTGCTAAGCATTTTTTCCAAGTCTATCAATGGCTTCACTTTGAAATATAGTTCTAAAATTATATTTTGATTTTAGAGCCCCTTTGTATCGCTCTAACCACTAAGTCGTACTTGAGTTGTATTTTTAAGAAACTTTTCTCAGTATTAGGCAGAGAAAACAACAGCAATTTGCTAATTTATTTGATATGTTCTTAGGGTTTTTTTTTTTAGTTTTGGTTAGTTTTGAGTGGAGTTAGGTTTTTTATAGTTATAATTTGATAACTTAAAATAATTCTAATATCTTTCTACTTTGTTTCTAGAAATGTTAGGGGACATACATAAATTGTGTCACACAGAGAGGGGTATGTGCCAACGTGACATGGAGGGGGTAATCACTTGCAATCTATTTTACATAAACTGAAGTTTTCGAGAAAAATCTTTTTTTTTTTTAATCATAAGAAACACTTAATTTCAGGAAAAAAATGGGGACATAATCGCTTGCCTCAATGTTAGCATTATTAGTCTTCGATATTTTACAAACATCTTCGCAACAGTCTCTACTGAACATCCCTGAATTGCTACACTGTCTTGACCAATCAGAGGACTAACAACCACCTGGTCAAGCAAGATAAGTCACAGACCTAGACAGATCCAATTACAGCCACACCCCGGGTTTTTTTGTGGGGTGGGTTCTTATCACAACAGAGCTGATTTGTATAAATCTCTATACCTTGCTGTGAAAAAGCGATATTCTTCAGAATTGAATGCAAAAAATTTTCAAGATAAAGCAAACAAATTATGGGAAAACTTTAAAAATTTAAAACGGCAATGATTCATTACCAGAAAAGACGCAAGGCAAGGACCAAGGTCTTATTCAGCAGCTACTGTCAGAGGCTTCAAGAATAAAGTTAACATTTGGCGACCTATGGTTGAAGGTGAGTTTCCTGTTTTTCGTACTAGGCACTGTGATCAGCAATTTGGGAGCCCCATGATACCCTTTTACTTTTTAAAATTTCCCAATAAATATCCATTAAATTAAGCAAAGAAATGCTTTGATATTTTATATAATTTTAAGTTAAAACGCCTTAACAAATAACAGTCTTGCTTTGGAGAAAGGAATAAAACTAACGTAAGTGATTGAGCAAGGAAAACTTAGTTACTTCATTCTTAAATTAAATAAAACTAATAAAGTTCCATCTGAACTTTAAATGCCGCGGGCGAAGAGAGCAAAGTGAACAAGAGCAACGAGAAGACGCCCACCACGCGACAAACTCGTAAACAACAACATGGTCACTTGGTCGGTGCCTTCACCGGGACTGCGTGACGTCAAGACGTGAATACTGAACCTACCATCGTGACGTCACAAAAGTAAACACGTCATTGCGGCACAAATTGCGTGATAATCCTAACAATGATGGATTTAGACACATTGTTTATTGCAACTAATGCGGCCAGACGAAGTGCCTTCAATCGGGTGGAACGCAGGATGGCACCGCTGAGTCACAAGCTTTCCGGTTTGGTACTGCCACATGATTACTTCTGTACGCATTTGGACAACAATGGCAAAACTGTTGACGAAGCGCTTGAAGCTTAAAACTTTGATAAAGCTGGCCAAGTTCTCAGGGAAGTCTGGAGTGCAATGAAGATAGACGGATATCCTGTAGAGGCTAGGTATATCCCTCCCGGGGAACCAGATTTACCAGCATATTAAAATCAAACTTGGTATAAAAATCCTGTACGCCAGTCCCAATACCTTTTGCAAATTGAAAAAAAATATGAAAATGTAGAATGCTGTGCTAATCCAAGGAGCGGTATACGAACTATTCTCCCGGAAGGATTTTTACCGCCGCCTCTCATGGTCTGGCAGAGTGAATCAGGGCTTGCAGCTGCTGATATAGAGAGCCCAGATGGAAAATTTCTGGACTTATGTTTCAGCTTGGCCATTAAGCTAAAACTGAAAGCAGTGGGTTTCAAAACAGTCCCATATGATTTTTACTGCCCGAGCGTGAGAGCTCAACTTTCTATTCGTTATTGCAAAACTTGTGGAATTTACCACACTTCAAAAAAGAAAATGGAAGCCCATTCAGCGGAACTCCATTCGACTCAGTTTTCTCCTGCGTCAATTATCAGGCAAAGGCCTTCGAGGGTTGCAGCCCGACATGCCAATGAGTTATTTTGCATATTTCGAGACATCGAAGAATGTGAGAAACGGCAGAATGGCTCGATGAGGACTTTGTATAGCTTCCCCACACAATTGGGAAAGCCACTAAAAAAGAACAATGCAAATCGAAAACATCAGGGAATGGCTAATTAGTCCTTGGACAACGGAAGTGTTAATTGTAATGTTGTGCAAACTAATTTAAATATAACAGGGGGCGCAGAGCTCCTATTATTCCTATTTTTTTAATGCTCTTCCTGTTTTTCCTATTAAATTCCTATTTTTTAGATATTTTTTTTTAAATTCCGGAGTTTTCTAAATGCAGTGCACAGTGTTAAATTTTTTAATCAGGATTGTTCTCCTCTGCAGCTGGTGGGGACCGGATAATATATAATAGCTGAAGGAGTGTCGGCTCTCAAGGTCAAATTCCATGGCATTGGGACATCATGCTTTCACCGGAGAGAAGGGGGGGGATTCTTTACTCTTCATGAAAAATTCGTTAAAAAGTTGTTTTCTCTATTCTCGGTCTATATCAATGAAAACTAAACTTAAATTTTAAGAAATAACAAGTTTAAACAACAGATTTTGCTAATAAAGTTTAAAAAAATAATTATATTTTAAGGATGAATTAAGATTATATTACACTAAGCTGTCTTCAAATATCGACCAATGATCAATGCAATCTCCCATTAGTTAAGGATCAGTTTCATTTGTACAAAATTTGCAGTCCAATAATGCTTTCTGATTAGTTTATATTGCTGCCTAGTAATTTTCACGAAATCCGCTTGCCTCGTAATGATTGGGCAGTTATCTTGCTCTGTGTGATGATCCAAAAAGTGTGTGATTACTTTTGTAGCTCCGGTTCAGGCCAAATAGGACCAACCAGAATATTTTCTTCTGATCAAGAGTTCGCGAGGCGTCACCTTATGAACACAAGAACAACTTTAACTTTGAACGTTAAAAGATTTTTGCTTGCGTTTTAAACTTTTTTCTACTTCGACCTATATACTGAGGTTTCTAATTTTAGACATGTTTTTTTAAAGGATTTCAGATTTTTTTTTTTGTTATAAATTTATAGACTTTAAATTTTTCTAGTTAGGTTAGTTTGAATTATCGTCGCACTAGAGCTTCACGAGGGCGATAGGCGTCATAATTTAGAACCAGAGTCAAGCGACTACCCGACACCTGAGTAGGCCCCCAAAGAAACCGTTAAGGGGGACATCGTACGCAGCGTTGGGACTTTGATGGATATTTAACCTGCACTTCCTCTACACAGTTTATTATTCGTGGGACAGTTTTGGCTGAAAAGGCCATTTATTGGTCGGCAGTTATCTAGGAGATCGTCGGATCCGAACCTGGGACCTTCCCTATACAAAGCGAACACCTTAATCATCTGGGCTCCCCAGTCCCTTGAATTTTTCTGGAATCGGTCAGTAGTGACAATTTCCACCGTTTCACTCGGGTAGAGCCTGTTCTTTCAATTAATGTGTAAGATATGTTTCGGAGATGATGAAGTAGACTGATAAATTTTAAAATTCGATATTTTTGGTAATATTTTTTTTGTACTTTTTGGTTATTATATGGGCACATTCATACATTCCCTATTTACTCACATATATGCACATACCATATACTCATTTAGTTGATGTGTCCTTCACGCATGATTTCCTCTTCTCTTTTTTTGTCGTTTTCAACCCTGAATGTTAGATTCCGGGAATACCCAAATTAAAAATCTTGCTGTACAGCGGGATCAAACGAAAAAATTATAAAATAGTTTTGGTTCTAAAACAGTAAATGCTACAAAATAAAGGCAACCGATTGTTTAAACTGTGGTAGGCGTGACATCATGACTTACATTGCCTATTGTACATATATTGTGCCACATTTAGAAAAAGTTTGTTATAACAAAAAAAGTCTTAAGTCATTCCTATTTTTTCCTTTTTTTAGTAGGTTTATATTCCTATTTTTTAAAATAATACTCCTATTTTTACTACTATTTTTCCAAAAATTTGGCTGCTCCCCCTGATATAATTCCTCCGAATAAATCATTTAACCAAGGTAAATTTTGCTTTTTCTTTTCGAGTTTATTTATTTTTTTTTTAATTGCATAAATGATTTTTTTTCAAATTTCAGAAACAAATGGAAATGTTAAATTTAACTTTTTCTTTCAAAATGGGGGGAGGGCAGAAGCGTGACATAATTTTAGGGGGGTCAATCAAATGTGATGCAGCGTGACATAGGGGAGGGGGCAAAAAAGTCAAACTTTTGTGTGACATAATTTATGTACGTCCCATTATTCTTCGTTAACATTTTTATTTATGTGGAGTCCTTTTTTTTTTATTTATGTTCATGTTATTTTGCAGATTAGGGAACAAATTGCTTTGTTTGAAAAAGGATTGCTGGAACCTGCACCTTGGCACCTTACTGGAGAAGTGGACGCTATGAAAAGGCCCTCGGAGGGCTTGTTAGAATTGCAAACAGACTTTGATGTGAATGCACGTCCAGGTAAGTAGAATCATGGTAATTGTAAAAATGCTCATACACTGATGATCATTTATTAAGATGTTTGTGTATTCCCTTCTGTTTATTTTAGTACATTTGTCATAAAGATATCAATTTGTTTTGCATAAATTTAAATTGTACATGCATGTTATGACTAAAATTTCCTTACAAAAACTATAGTTCAACAAAAAAAAAGAACATTGAAATGATTTATAACAGACTAAATGCAAATATATCTTTGCATACTGCTTTCACAGCATCATTAACAAAAATGTCTAGCTGTTGTAAATAATACAAACAATAAATAATAATTCCATAATAAATGCATAAACAAATGTGTTTTTCACATTTTAACAACAAAATATTGTAAAAATTCTGTTATGATGTGAAAATAAGTTGAGTTTTCTCAAACCACCTAGCCAAACCTTTATAAAGGCTAGAGCGGTCCCTGTTCATATGTTATGTTAAAGTTACGTTTGCAATATGCATATTGATTTTAATTTAAAACTGTTCAAATATCAAAATATTCTGGTGTAATCTGATTAGTTAATTATGTATTGTTTTTTTAGTTGTTATTGAAGATAAACCTTTGTGTGAAAAATTAGAAGACATGTTAAAGAATACCATAAAAAATAAAGTAATGTTCTTTAACTTCATTTCGCCTTGATTTGTAATTTAAGTATTAAATTGATTTCATTTCAAGATGTGCACATGTTTATTGCATAAATTTCTTTCCCTATGTATCCATGAATGCATTGAATATAGCATTGTTTTTTAAAATGTGTTTCTGATTATGACTATTGTTTTAGTAATATCCTCCTTAAACCCAAGCAAAATCCAACTTGTATATTATTCATATAAACATAATTTTCAAGCATACTTTAAAAATTTCATACAGTAATATGTATTTTAATTTTATACAGTAACAGTCATTTTATCTTTATTTTGTTATTATATAAATTATTGAAAGATATTACGCCTTTCTTGATAATTTATAAGAAACTATACAAAATGTAAAATGTTCCAATTGTGATGTAAAATATTTCCAAAAATTTTTCAATCTCCTGTGTGTAAGTAATTAATCAACTTATATGGCAGTCTGTAGTTAGTCATAGTTAATTTTTATTTATGTTATGGACTAATTTTGGTTGTATTAGAGTTTAAGAATTAATAAAAAAAATTAGAAATATTGGTTTTAGTTTAACCTTATACACATTTATCATGTTTTTTATTTTATTTTTTCAGGCTTATTCAGATGGAGAAAGGCAGTATAAAACAAATAATGAAATAATTGCACAAAAGAAGGAGATAATAATTGAGCAAAATAAAAGTAGTAAAAGCCTGGCTCAAGAATATGAAGATATGTATCTCAAGCAAAAACATGTAAGTTTTTAATTATTTCCTTACTTTTTGTAATTTTGTTTGTTGTTGAAATGAATGTAATTTTCACTTGATTTTTATTTGTCTTGATGGAATTTAGTGATGTAGATCATATAAATATCATGCTTAATGTTTCACTGAAGTCATTACTGAAACTAGCATATAATGAGGTTTTGCATTTTCTCAATATTTGAATGTCTAACGTTGAATGTTTAAAAAAAATTACTTATATCTGAACTTGTTTTATTACTATTCTTAAAATAAGACAGCGATTACTAAAATTTCATAACTGATAGAGTATTCCTCCTAACCAAAATTAAATTTTTGACCCATATAATATCTTACTATTTTGCCTCTTCATGTGATAATTAAATTTGTCAATGCTTGGGTTGCCAAAGAAATAAAATTTTCAATATCAACTTAGTGTTCCATTACCAATATGAACGTTTGTAAACTTTCTTAACAATTACTTTGGCCAATCCACAAATTAAATACTTATGTTACAAGATCTTTTTTTACATGATTTTTGTCAATCGATATCTAATGTTATTTCGTATGTGATTATTTATTTAGAATCCTGGAGAAGAAGAGAACCCGAAACACATTGCAATAAAGAAGCTGAGAGATTCCTTGTTTCCTGAGCTTCATGCCTTGTTTAGCCACATACCTAAGCCAGTAAGTTTTTTCATAAACATTTTTGTTTTGTTCATAATTGCCTTTTTTGCTATTAAAGATGTCCATCTTGTTGATATCTGCCTAGGGGTTGGGTGAGAAGAAATTTTGGTCCCTTTAAAGACTTCGGAATTTTATCAAGCCAAATAATTTGTTCACAATATTAAACTTCTCTAAAAAGTTAGGCTTTGAGTTACTCATATACCTTTTACTTAGACTATAATATGTATATTATATAAAATTATATTATATTAAGTTTTAGCTATTGATTTTAATTATCAATATATATGTATTTTTTGAAAATTCACTAAATAGGACCCTGTAAATAATGCCCTTGGCAGTCCTCTGCCAATTTAGCTCGTTTTGACATATTATTCGCTTAGCACTTTTTAACTTATCATTTTTCAAAGTACTTTTGTATACGTTAAATATGTACCTAACTTTTGCTTTTTATTGGTGATGAATTTTAGTTAAGTTCATGTATCCATATCTCCATTTTAGGCTGTTCCTGACATTAAGATTGTAAGCAATTTACCTGCAATATCGGTTGAAGAAGTGGCACCCACGAGTGTCAGTGATGTCACGCTACTTGCCCCAGAAGAAATTAAGGTAATATTTTGTTTAACTTTTACTTCAATTTGTAGCCTTTTTATTGCTTTAAAAAGATAGGCTTTTCTAACTAGGTTTATATATTAACTATTTTTGTTACTAATGTATAACCTTGCAAAAAACATCTTTTAAAGGTCAATAATCCTATCTTTGCCAAGACTTCTGCATTTAGTAAAAAGCATAAGTTAATCAATGTAGTTACTATATACATCACCATTAACTTTCATTTCTTGAGCTTCAAATAGTAAATTGTATGAATCTGAGTTGGATACAAATGAACTATTAAAAATGAGCCAATTAAACCTAATATTGCCTTAAACTTGGATTTTTCTGTTTACTTACCTTGAAATCGTAACCTTATGTTTTTATAGCAAGGCTTTTTGTATTTTATGGGTAGCTAATATGCCCAGGCACAAGCGTGCATCATTTATTGTTTTTTTACACATTTTTTTTAATTACAGAAAAGGTCAGGACTGGTTAAGGGCGTTACAGAGAGGGAATCTACTGATAAAAAAAGGGAACGACGCAAGAAAAAGGCTCTTCAAAAAATCAAGGCCAAGAAGAGAGAGCAAGAATCTGAAGGAAAACCTGCCTCCGGAAAACTGAATAAGAAAGAAAAGTTAGAAGCAATCAAAAAATTAAAACAGCATAGAAATACAAAAATTGCTAAAGTAAGTAGTTTTTCATGCACTTACCATCAAATATTTACAAAGAGATTTAGAACCCAAAATTATTAACTACACAATGGGAAAAAATCCAAACTCTAAAGCTTTGAAACCATGTTTGACAAATGAGTTATGTTCTTTTAGTGAAACACCTAAAAGAAATTCTAATGATTTTTTTTCCCTAAAGAAGTTATTTTTATAAAAAAAAAGTATATTTTCTATTTTTATATAACTATTGTAGATAGTTAATTTCCATTTTTTTATCTATTTAAAACAAGAAGAGTTTAACAAGTATACCTCCGTTCCTCAACTCATTAAAAGAAAGCTCAATTGGCAAGGAAATTTTGCCATTCAAAAATAATCTTTCGGTTTAAGTGTATCTGAATAAACAAATGAAGACTATAGTACTGAAAAATTTATGTCGGGCAAATTAAGACTAATAATTACGAATTTTTAAAAGCTTAAATTTAATGTTTTTATTCGGTAAGGCAGGTGTTATTGGTGTTCACAAATGAGCCATTAATGGCTAAAATTAACATTTTACATCACAGAAAAGTATTAAATCCTTTTTATTTATTCCTGTAAATACTGATTGATATTTGTCTTCTCTTGGCTCTGAATAAAAATACATGTATAATCCTCATAAATTTATTATTTTAAGTGTAAATACTTTTTTTACAAAACAAATGTTAGTGTGATTTATATTGATTATGGTTTATATTTCAATACAGGTTGATGGTAATAAAATTAAGTCTTCAAAGGATTTCTTCAATAAACTACAAGAAACAGTTACCACCAACACAAAACAAGTGCCTCCAAAAAAGAAAAACAAATAAGAGTTTTTATAAAACTAAATATTTGTATATATGTTAATAAATGACTTTTTCCAACCGTGTGTGTGTTTTTTAAGAGAATCTAAATTTGCTATATGTAACATTGTTTATGTTAACCTGCTAATTTCATATGGCCACTCTTATGCAGTATTCCTTAATTTTTTTTTGTTTCCACTTCATTCTTTAATTCCCATTCCCTACATTAATTTTTCTGTGTAAATCCATAAACATTAGTTCAAGTACTGCATGATTCAAAGAGGTCTTCCTAGGCTAAATGGGAATTATCTATTGCATTTTTAAGAAAATAATATATTTCAATCGATAAAATTTTTTGTACTTGGTCTTGTGTCAAAAACTACTAGTTTTACATCATTTAAATGTACTTAGTGTATTAGTATCATGTAAGAAAAGATTTCTTTACACTATTTGTATTTCTTACCTGTCAGTTTTAAACATAGTGTGTCACATTATGTGTAGAAAAGTAATGATTCGACAGAGTAACATAGCAGGAGTGTGGATTGCCTTGTTAGGTATTTTCTTAAGATTTAAAACAACCTATAAACATTTTACTTTCCTTGTGTTTGATTGAGAATAAAAAAACAAATAAGCTAATAGAAATACAGAGTCTTGCGACACAACGTAAGATAAGGCGGCTACAAGGCCCACTAAGTAAAGCTAACTAAGCTGAGAAGAGCTGAATTATTACAAAAAAAATGCAGAAAGCTTGCCTCTGATTTAAGTATCAGGCACATTCAATCTTTACAAACACTGGTTTGCTTCATTCATTGGTCACAAACTCTTGTAGAAGGTTTTATAATCATTCATTCCATCCATAATCCACTTTCCAGTTCAAACCAGAGACAAGTATACTTCATATAAAAACATCTTTCTAGTCTACAAATCAAATTTCATTTTTTTTAATTCGAAGTAGTATATCCAAAGTCTAATCCTTATTTTAATGACATTGGAAAGCTATTTTAATTTATTTAAACCACTACTCAACAATCACACAAGAAACTTCATTAAAGTTTGAAGGAAAATGTATTGTTAACTATATAAATCAGTTTGGATCATAATGTAAGGATGTTCTATTTTTTATATAGTTTAAAAAGAAAAGTAATTTCTCATTTGCATTTAAAGTATTATTAAATAAAGTTAAGTAACTAATACAAAATATTCCTTTTAAAGAGATTTTCTTTTCATTTTTAATAGGTATTTATGTATAGAAATTCCTTCATGTCATTTAGTGTTTAAATATATAGCTGGATTCAATATGTATGCTGATATGAATTGTATTGCTTCTATTCAAAAGTGATCAAAGCAAAATATTTATTCAGTGAAATACAAATAAATTAAGCAAACCACAAGGAATAATTTATTGAATTTCCAAAGGAAAATAAATATAATTAAGTTTAACATTTAAAAATCTCATAAAAATAAATGCTGTGATTACCTACTTGTTTATTATAACAAAGTATACAGCTATCTCTGATGTTGAAGCCAAACATATCTTTTTACCAAATCACAAGTTGTATGAAAAAACTTTTTAAAATATTTTTTTTCAATAGCAAATTCCATGAAATGGGTGTTTCCATTTGGCTTTTGCTATCTTTTACCAGTATAGCACAAACATGTTTCCAAATTTATTTTGCTAGTTGTAAAATTTAATGACCGAGTTTTAACCAATATATAAAGACAGAAAACTAGCAACGTTTTATAATTTATTTTTTATGTCTAAAAGTTTTTGTTACAAGCATGATGTTGAATGATAATATTGGCATTTGATAAAGGTTTAAAAATAACATAAAACATACTAGTTTGAAAAATAAGTTCAAGTGATCTTGAACACTGTAAATACGTCTCCATCCTGCTATTCATCAAAACTTAAATTTTAAAAAAAATTATTTTAAAAATATTGAAAACATTTTTTTTTTAATATAATTTCAAATAACAGTACATTTTAAGCTGCGAACAACATAAGATAATTTTACAAAAAAGGTAAAACTTCTTCAGATTTGGTTAGGTTGAAAAAGGGCTGGTGCTAAAACATTTGCATCAGTCCTAGTTTTCTAACCGTAATTCATAAAACAAAATCTCGAACAAACTAATGTTTATACAGGGAACAATAAACAGTATTTCAAATGTACCTTCATAAGTGAAGATATATTATAGTAATTGGAACACCTAACTATTTATAAAACATAACAATCAAGTTATTAACGTTTTAGACTTCATCTTGTGCACCTTGTCTCCAGCTTGGTCCCACTTTAACTTGCTGTTGAAAGCTAGATGGCTCATTGCAAACATGGCACCTATTCCTGCAAGCGCCTGTGTGATTTTAGGGACAATGAGAATAATTTCTTGCCAAGTCATACTGAAATAGAAAAGTTTAGGATTGTCAAATTGTTTTTAGTTATTGGTTGAGTTAACGTCCCATTCTAGAGCTAGGTAAGGGCTTATGGTGACTGACTGATTGAAGAATGTGCTATGTAACATTTTGAAAAAAATTGCAATTTTTATGTTAATGAAATTTTATTTTATCCTCCAAAGAAAAGTATCTTAATTGGCTTAAAATAAGTTATATCTCCCGGATTTGGCGTGTAATTCTAAATTTGTCGTCAAGTCAAAATGTCAACAATCGTTCGCTTAGTCTGTTGCCATCTTGAAACGGCAACAAATACTTACCAAAAATACCGACGAGACTGAAAATGACTGCTAAACAGAACCAGAAAAATAACATAAACAAATACTATGACATTAGCAACCAAAGCATATTTTGAAACAAATCAGAATTTCGGCACAATCAAGATAATGTGGAAAATAAAGAATCAAAACATTCTAAAAAAATGCATGGTAATTTTAAATACTAATGTGATTTTAAAATGTTACGCAAACATTCAGGAGCAACTCATGAACTTCTAAGTAAAAAAAACGATTCTCTATTGCAAACAAAAGATTTTTAATAAAGTAAGTGTATCTATACACTTACTTTATTAAAAATCTTTTAGCCGTTTACAAATTATTTTTGAAAAAACAGAACATTTTTGAAAAATAAAATGTTTGATAGACATTAAACATACCATGAAAAATACAAACAATTCCTACCATGTTAATAAAAATTGTGGATTTAAATGCAGCAAGTGGCGAAAAAAAAATTAAAAATAATTATTCAAAATGATTAAACAATAAACATTTAGAGTAAACTCGCAATTATCTGCGGAATTTGGTGGTGCTGCATCCGCGAAAAAGAGAATTTACGGATAATCCACAAAAGAGAAGAAAATATCCAAAAAATTGCCTTTAACTGGAGTTGTGATTTAAGTAAAGTAATAATTATGTAAGAGAAGAAAGTCTGGTAGGCTCAACAAACATAACAGAACAGAAATTAGAGGATTTACAATTTTATAAAAAAAAGTCAGTTAATTATTTTTCTTTTTATTCTTGAAACTTCTAATTTTTATTTGTGATTGATGTTCTTTTAGGAGCATTTTGTGACAAAGTGAGACACTATCCTACTCCTCTAGGTTCGTTCAATTATAATCACGACTAGCTTATTTTACAAGTGGCGCTTTTTGACAAAATGTGCATGTAATGTGTTGACCAAATAGGATCAGCAAGTTTTCAATAGGACTGTAAGGAAGGAAGTTGACAGTGACTATTGATTGACAGCCCAAACGACCGTCAATTTTCTTTCTCCATTTATGAAGTACAGTGTTTTCGGAGATTTGCACAGTAGAACAAAGTTCTTTGTTCAAAGGCCCAGAGAGGAGAGTTGATGGAGTGAAGACACAAAATAAATTAACTTTGTTGAAAAATTCCTGAACAAGAGTAATAAAAAATTTAGATTAAAATGCGGTTTTTAGACCTTCAAAATTTAAAATGTGAAATTGGTGCAAAGCCTATTAACTTTTTAAAAAAAACTTCCAAGAATCGGCTACAATAGGTACAGAAATATGTAAATATCAAATTAGTAAATTTCTGGACCACCATGCAGGATGCTCTGGCTGCTGTTAGTTGTCATGTTGTCAATATTTGTATTTGTAAATGTGTTTTTCAGTTTGCATAAAATGCAACGATATAAGTAGACATACGAAATTAGCTAGTATATTTACCTTTTATATTTAAGAAATTATACTTTTTTAATCAAAAATTTCGAAATTCAGTTTAATTGAATCTTGGTCGGTTGGTTAAATAGCTGGTTTTCTGCTTCGCCAGCGGTGTGCTTTTACCAGTCATGAATTTTGTCCGTCAGTCTGTACGTCCTTAAAACATCTGTCTACTTGTTCATCAACGAACTACCCATTTAATTATCATTAAAATTTATACAAGACGAAGTGGCACACCCTTTTGAGCGAACAGGGCAGAAAAGGAATATTTTCCCTACACTTGTATGCAATGCTTGTATGAGACCCCTCTATCATATTGGCTCACTTGGGCTCCTAAATGTGTTTTAACATTTTTAGTTCGAAAGAAATTAACTTTCTTTAACTTTAAATCCAACTTTTTTAAGAAATAACCATGTGGATCACTAACTAAGATCTAAGATCCAGCGAAGACGAACCCAATAACAAAATAGGCAAGTTTCTAGGTTTTCTGCCCGGTTCGTTTCAGCTGCAGTGCCGTCTATTCATCCGCGTTTCAGTTCAATATTATACTCGATATAAAGTCTGGAAAATACTCAAAAGTTGTAGAATTTCGCCATCAAAAAGTATTTTTCACATCATAATTTTTTTATTTTCTCATTTTTATGAAAAATAATGAATTCTAAAATAAATTAATTTTGAAGAATGGGACAAAAGCGATTTTCAATAAAAGCTTATTTCTTATGTAAACTTCTGCTTCAACTAATAATGAATTCTTTTAGTGTTAAACTTTACTTCAATATTTTTAAAAAAAAATCATAGTTAAATTAAAAACTCAAAATAATGCCTGATTCCTTGCTTCTTCTGTTTCGCTTTCGCGAACGATATTTATTTGCAGATGGTTTCCCCATGTTTTATAAACGACATAAAAAATATTCAATATTTCTATACTTCTACAGGCGAAAATTCACTTAATCTTTTTAAAGCAATGTTTTTAAGGGAAATTTCAATATAATATATGGTCTACAAGATAACCCTGATTGAGCGTATAACAAGGAAATTGTAACAGTTGATCGAAAAATATATAAAAAAGTCACTTCTCCTTAAAAATGGAATATCGGGGCTCTAGTGGCGCCATCTGCGGGCTTCTAAAAAAAATAAAAATTTGCATTCTTTTTTTAAATTTAAATTTTAAAAAATAGGAATACATCTCATTTATAAAAAACAGCTTACATAAAAGAAATAATTCATATCTAATGCGCCAAAAAGTTTCAAACCGATACACGCAAAAACAAATGCGCGAGCGTGAGTTTAGAATTGTAACATAGGAAGTATAGGGAAGATTTTAACTGATGGTCCAACTTAATAATTTTTTTAAACATATTTATTGCATTTGTTAACTTTTTAACGTTAGGTACCCCCTCTTGCCCCACCCTCCCTTATATGGAGACAATTTTGAACATGGACCTGTTGAATTACTGCTTGTATTTTCCATTCTGAAGAAAGTAATTGTGGTGAACATAAAAGAAGCCGAGGATAAAAAAAATATATATATAAATACAAATAAGTAAACACAGTAATCGCTATTTCTTAAGAAGTGCCAAAAAGCACATTTTCAGAGCCTCATTAAATAAAATTGGAGCAAATACCCATAAGGCTGTGAATTGATTTTGTTTCTACAATACATACGGATTATTTTCCAGCCAATTTTATAAGTTTTCAATGTTGGCACAATGAATAAATGACCTTGAAAGTCGTGCAAATTTGGGGTTTTGGCAATTTCAAGGTCAAATATTTCTGCAACCAAAAGTGCCACCGCACATCACTTGCTATTTTTTAGTACTTCTCTAATCTCTTTAGTATGTATTCACTGGAATATATAAACTTTTTGTTCACTGTTGCCAGAGGAAAATTTGGAAGGTCAAAAGTTCAGAAAAAAACATTTTTTCGAATAACTTTGAATGACCTTGAACCTTTGTGCCAAATGTCATCCATAAGTTTGTATGTCCTAACATGTACTATGGAACTAGTAGAACACGAAAAAATTGTCACTGCGATTTTTCACTATTAACACAAAAAGTATTGCCTTATGTAAGTTGTTTCGTTTTCTTCAAAAAACGGAAGACCTTCAACTTTGACCTCCCAAAACTAAAATAAAAAAAAAATTGGCAAAACAAAAATATACGTGTCTGTCTAATAGTTTTACATAAAGAACATATTCTGCAAATTTCAGCAAAATGAAAAATGTCTATCTCAACCTGCCTGCTTTGCCCGATTTCTCAACCTGCCTGTTTTGCCGTACTGAAGTGTCTGTGTGTACTGTGTCGAGACTGAAAAATAATTAGCGTGCACTCTCACCAAACGGGGTATTATTCGTCGGACATTTTTGGCTGCATGGTCCGTTTATAGGTCGGCAGTTATTTTGAGGATGCCCGATTTACCGACTGGCCTTCCCAGCCCTGTCGAGTGGTAGAATATGGAGTGGAATGTTTACCATATTTTAGGCATTATCGGGTGTAGGAGGGAAAATAGAAACTGTATTTATATCGAAGTTATTCTGGCAATTTTAACAGGAACAATGGGAAAGCCCTCGAACTCCTAGAAGGGTTTCGATACAATCGGACTTTTTTTTAAAATTAATGATGATATTAGAATGGGAGGAAATTATAATATACAGATGGAGTTCTGACCAGTGTAGAGAGAATCAATTGGTATAAAATAAAAGTTTACATAAAAAAAAACAATCACCATTATTAAAGGTACACCCGTGCAACGCCAGGTTTATAAAGCTAGTTTTTCTATAATTTGATACTGATTTGTAACTAGGATTATAATGATTAAGTTATTTATGTTTATGTGAAGGGTATTCCATTAAAGTAGACAACATATTGATTTCACGAATAACTATATTTTAGTAACATTTTATTAAAACCAATGCAAAATATACATTATAAAAAAACACAGTATTTTGCAACATTTAAAATAGTGGTTTCCGAAAGTTTCCATGTAAAAAGAGAAGTACGGAAGCACAAAGGAACTTGACTGATTAAAATACGATGCCATCGCATATCTGTAACAAAAATAAAATAGCAACATTAAATAGGGTTCATATATAGAAATAGGTTGAAACTGAGGCTAAAAAGAATGATTCTGTGCAGATCTTGTTTTTTACTTTCCTATACTACAGACATTTTATCCCATAAATATTATTGAATAATTTTTTAAAATATAAATCAGATTTAAACTAATGAAAAACAAGTAACAGAAGGAAAGATTTTGTTCCTTAAGTTATAAACTGAAGATATTTGTTGAAAGAGAATGCCATGTCATCATGTAGGAGAATTTTACTCTAGTATATAACTTTTTTTATCATATAAAACACATAAAAATCTGTTGATAAATATAATTACATAAACAAAATAATTTTTTCACATATGTTAAATATTTTTATTATTTGACTATAGTGATACAAGTAACGATGAAAACTAATTTTATAAAAAAGTTGTTGTAATACCCTCCCCCTAAAGTATACCTATTAAAACATTTAATTTTAGCATATAAAATTAATAGTTAAGCTAATTAATAGACTTTGTTTATATATATATATATATATATATATATATATATATATATATATATATAATTTTATATATATATAACGAATACAAAACAAAAAAGTAAAACAAAAAAATGAAAAAATATAAAAAAAGATATGGAAAGAAACCAAAAATAGTGGGAAAGGCCATTTCATCAGGAGGTAAAAACCTCACGCCACTATTAAAAACAATACATTTTTCTGTATTGGGATGGACGAGAGTCAAATCAAAAAATCCCAATTTTACCCCGAAGTGTACTGTGGAATTTCCAGAAGAGAATTAAAAACAAAATCAAAATTAAAAAATAATTTTTTTAATTAATAAAATTTTTAATAGTGGCGTAAGGTTTTTACCTCCTGATGAAATGGCCTTTCCCACTATTTTTGGTTTCTTTCCATATCTTTTTTCATTTTTTTGTTTTACTTTTTTTGTTTTTGTATTCGTTATTTTGTTTTTTACTGATTATGGCAGCTTTAGCGCCAGTTGGTAAGATTCTCTCTTTTTGCATTATGTGTTTGTATGTTATATAATTTTCACTTGTTTTATGTGTACTATATATATATATATATATATATATATATATATATTATACATAAATAAAACTATGGGGAATTTTCTTTTAAACTTTTAAGTTTTAACATCCAAATAAAATAAAACCTTTGTTTTCCATGCCTTTTATTTCTAGTTTGAATTGCTTTTACTTTCTGCTACACGTCACATGATAATATCCTCCAACGGGAACTCAATTTTGGGTTACAGTTGACTTTGTAAAACAAATAAGATAGACTGATCACTTTTTCGAATTTCAACTTGTAGGAATTGTATTGCTACATTGAAAGGGATGTTTTTTTAATGTGCTTATATTTTATGTATAGAGAGAATAGAAGTTCTTACTAAACAGAGGTTTAAATGTAAGACACAAGCTTTTTTTCATTGAAAAACACATTAGATTTTTGTTCTGGCCCAAGAATACTTTAAACCTAATCTAAAATATTTTTAGATCAAAAATTGTTACAAATGCATTACACATACGAAATAAATATCTAGACTTGATACTTGAAAAGTATTTTATATTTAAGAAAAAAATTGTAAAATATATATATCCTATAATATTTTGATATACTTTATTTCTTTGCATCAAGTTTTTTCTGAAGGTGTTCAAGTTGATCTCTGAGCGTACTAGCTTGCTCTTGGAATTTTTTCTCTGCTTCATTTAGTTTTCTTGTGAGATCTTGAAATTGCAGAGTAGGTTCAGGTCTTTGTAGAAAGCAGACTTCTTGACATACAGTAGTTAGGAAATGCCCCAGTTGCTTTTGAGTCTGAAGGTAGAAAAGCACAAAGTGTTAGATACACAATGATTCAATTCCATACCTTTATATCCAACTTTTGCATATTACAATTCCACAACATTACAAAATAAACTGTTTAATTTTTGTAAAAGCAGTGACATATATTTAGGCTAGCACAAACAATGTATTAATGTAGATTTAACTTAATGATATAAACAAAAATACTTTAAACAAGTACTACTGAAATGTTAATAAGTAAAATTAAAAGATTTTCAACTTTAATTTCTATATTGCTGTAGAAAAAGGATGCTCAGTCTAAAAAACTCTTGGGAACATCTGTGGTTAATCAGCCATTATTCATTCTAGAATTTTTTCGTATTCAGTGGATAAATAACACACCGAGTGTTGATTTATTAATTTAAAAAGAATCGAAAAATATTAAAAAGAAACCATTAACTTTTCTTATGGAAATTATTTCAGGACATCAAACAAGGTAAAAATTTTCAATTTTGTAAATGACTAAAACTAGTCATGAAAATCACTATTATTTTTTTTTAAATTGCGGTGTAGTTCTGGAATTTTTTTTTCAGGCCGCATTAAGAAAGAATTATTTAAAAATCCTGTCCACTTCTATGATTTAGGGTATTATGGCAGTTTTGAAAATTTTTAGGCTATAAAAATAGAGAATTGCCCTTGAAGATTAAAACTTTTGTAGCAATTTTAATATAAAAACGACGTCCTATACAAATCTTGTTTCATGCCATCAACTTAGACCTTGATCAACTGAATACAAAAACTAAATAAATCAACTATCAATAGGGACTGATTAACCAGACCAAGTGTGGAAACTTTTTTTCCCCCTCAGCTGTACACATATGAAGAGCACAGGTGAAAAAACCCATCATCGACAGGGAATCTGTCCGTAATGAAATCTGCTGGGCGTGTAGTGGCGATCGGAAACAGTTTTTTTTTCTTGGTTCAAGCGCCAGACTATTTCTTTGTCATTAATTTTGATTATAGAGATAGTAAAGACGTGCGCCACGTGATAAGAACCAAGGCAAAACTGGTTTCTTCACACCAGTTTAGGCGAAGACTCGCTATCTTAAGCCAAGCAGAGCCGATGCAGAAAGACTACTGTGCAATGAAGGGGGGGGGGGGGGGGAGTCTTCCCGTGTACCTACATATAAGAATTCTATCATCAAACATTAAAAATACATCATACAACTAAATATTGTCATTTTTAATTTCTTAATAAATTTTTTTTATATAATTGACAAACAAAAATATCAATCCATCAATTATTCTTTAATATGAAGATGTTACTTACATTTGCTAGCACCTGCTGCATTTTAGGATTTTTGACAAATAAATTTGAAAGACTCATACTTGAATTACCTATAAAAGAAAATTGAAGGATGAAATACTGTTATATGTTAATATTATAGAATATATTATTAATACGGCTAGTTAACGAATCTAAAAAATGGCCCAAAAATCATTAAAGACTTTTCTTTTACCTCAATCATCAGGTTCTTTGAATAATACTAAATTCAAGTAAACAGAACTTGATATTTTTTAAGGAAAGAAAATATGCCATTCAAAATAATAAAAAATATCTGAAATTTGTCACACATACCATAACAGGATGTTTTTAGAAGATATACTGAAAGTGATTTGTAATTTATATTCATACCAACAGATATCTCAAAAGCTTTGAAAACTTATAACAAATTGACTATATTTTAGAAGATCTGTTTCCACACAACTACTAAATGTTGTTATATTTTTAACTTAAAGGGTTGAAACACCATAGTTTAGTTTAGTTTGAATTATTGTCGCACTAGAGCTACACGAAGGCTATTGCCGACGGGCATCGTAATCTAGAACCACAGTCACGTGACGAGCCGACATCTGAATAGGCACCCAACGCAACCGTTAAGCGCGACATCGTACGCGGCTTCGGTACTTTGGAGCATATTTAACGTGCACTCCTTCTACACAAGGTATTAGTCGTCGGACATTTTTGGCTGCACAGGCCGTTTATAGGTTGGCAGTTATTTTGGCTTTGCCCTAACCCGTACCTGGGACCTTCCGCATGCAAGGCGAACACCAAACCGACTGGGCTCTCCAGCCCCTGTTGAAATACCATAGATGAACTATAGCCAACTAAACAGATATATAAAGTGGAAACAAGTAAAAGTAAAGTGGAAACAAGTACAAATAAAAATCAATGAAATTACAACTGATTATGAGTCAAGTATGCAAGAGGAAAGAAGGCGGAGTTAAAAATCTATTAATCAAAATAAAAAATGTAATTCTTTAAACTAATCAAATCTAGGTTTAAAATTATTAACCATATTTTTATACTTTTTGATTAATTGTAACAATACGATTCATTATACAGGAAATTAATTTTAACCAACTACTGTTCAAAATTCAGACTCTTTGTCTTCTAATTCACAGTACTCAGAAACTAAAATTTTAAGTGTTAAGCATGGCTCTCTTCAATGCTCTTGTTGCCAACTCATGAAACCAAATAATATTATCAACACCACTTACCATTATCGTCGTCCCCAGTTAAGTCTATTTCTGTTATTTTCGAAGAAGATGGTAATGCAACAGATACATTGTGCAGTGACTCTTGAGCTACGTTATTAGAAACACGATCAGTTTGATCTATTCCACAATTGAAATGATCTAATACTTCAGTTGAGTTTATATCACTTCTATTTTCAGGCTGATGTACTACAATGGAGGGAATACGAGTTGTAAAATTTTCATTTGAAGCAGCATTGCCTTCACCTTCAGTTCCATTTATTCTTCTTTCCTGAATATAATTATCAGTACTTTCAGACGAAACAGAAGTTATAAGACTTTCCATTAGATTAGAAATGTCGTTGGTTGAAACACCAGCGCTCCGATATTCATTTCCTTCTAATTCGTTGTTCGGCGGGTCACTTTCCAAGATCTCTTCTTTGACAACAACTTCTTCAACAACTTGTTCAGGTTCTGCAACAGTAACACCTTGAAATAATAATTGCAGCAAGTCCCCAGAAAGTGAGCTTGTGGAATACACAGAAGATATCCGATGTGGTTCATCCAAGTCACAATTTTCTTCCTTTATTTTAATACTTCTGAAACTGGTGGTACTACAAGGAGACATGCAGGATGAAGTAGGATTTGAACTGGTATCTTGAAATGAAGAATTTCTGGAAGGTGTGTTAGGATCCATAGTGTTTCCTACATTTTGTAAACCTGAAATTACAACTCTAGAAGAAGTTGAAGCATAGTTTCCAATATCTGAGGAGATGTTTTCAAACGAAGGAGAATCCATACAAAATGACGTATCTGACAGAACATCACGGTTTGCACTAAGGTTGTCTCTTTCAAAAGATTCAGATGGGAAGTTTGACATTGACCTTGATGGAAGAAACCGACCAAATGCAGGAGAATTGACTGAAAAACATTGTTGAGAAATAAAATTTAAACATATCCAACATGTATTTTCAAGAAATTGATAGATTATTTGAAAGCAAGATTAATATATATAAAAATATAAATATGCATTACAGGTTTAAAGTAATAAATATATATGACAATCACAAAAGGAAAAAAATTGAGAAAATGAATATAGATAACATTTTTTTTAAATAAAAGTAATTTTAAAAAGCATGTATAAAAAATACTAACTTGACATCACATTCTCATTAGTATTCTTTGTAAGGCACGCTTTATTAGTTAGATTCTAGAAAAAAATATTTTGAAATGAATACTTACAAACTAAATTAAATAAAAATAAATTAAAATAATTTTGAAACACTGGTGCACGCAATACTTGTAAAAATGTCAACAGAACCAAAAATACTTTGCAATGTATCTTGCATAATTATATTGTTTAATTTTACATTATGTGATGATTCTACCATTGAATTAACATGGTTGTAGATGTGTCACTTTTTTTTATGCAAGATGCAATGTAATGAAGACAATTTTTTTTTAATTAGTAGTTAATTTGAATTCAATTTACAAAAATCAACAATAGTGTAGCAAACTTGAAACAAACACGTAGACCGTTAAATACTTAAATGTAACTACAACCTAATCTCATTAACACGAACTTGTCTAATGTGAAATTTTGCTTAAGATGAACTGATAACATTTTCCGGCCTAGTAAGTTTTGAACAAATGCTTAAAAATTTGTACACAAGAAATCGGTATGCATGAAATTGCTCTAAATAGGAACTAATAATTCTGTAGTTTCTCATATATGAATGTTTCATTAGTATTTCTTTAATGACAATGAACATTTGAAACAAAAAAAAACATGTTCTTTTTTCAATTTCTACTTTACTTTTAATTTCAGTGTCTCTAACTTAACAATTTGCATCTTATATTACTATTGAAAATAATGAGCCTTGTTCAGCCCCCAAAACTAGTTTACGTAGTCACTAAATTAAATGTAAAAAGTTCCCTGACAGTTCATATACAATTTGGTGAAAATTAAATATTTTGATGCTCCCATTAAGTTTATGATGTTGATAGTCCAAATGCCTAAGTTATATGTTTTAATAATAAATATAATTTAAATACGATCTTACTTGTGTTTTGATCAATTCCCTAGAACTATCATTTATGGAAGCATACAACACACGGCGTCCACAAAACAGGAATTTCCCAATATTTCTCTCGTAAATCCTTATATAGGCCAAAAGTTCTTCCTTTGCAAATGCGTAATCCAAAGAAGTATGTGCATCTCCAGCCTTGATATCTTTGCTTGTATGGGAGGGATGTGATACTGATATATAAAAAATAGTATGGATTGCAACATCAGCTCTGCAATAAAGTTTTTTAAAAAATGAATTAAATGTTATTCTCATGTTAGGAAATGAAAGTAAATACAAAATATTATGGCTTATAAAAACTTTATTTCTCGTGCAGCAAGAAAATATCAAAAGTAGGTGTGCTTACTTTTCATGTTTTCCAAAAAATCTTACCCGAGCTTTCCCATTAGTCACTTTTAAAAGCTATACAAACGGGAAAAAAAAGACAGGTAAAATAATAAATAAAACCAACATTATTTAATACAATATTATTTCAATAGTAAAATAGTTAATGATAGTTCAGTTTGAGCAAGGTTTTGATCTCAGGCCTAATTTGGTGGTTAATAAAAAAAAATGCTGCATGTTTCTAACTAACCCAATTTAGAAGTACCCATTTTAAAAAACACACTAATACTAAATAAGATTTTTTAAACTCTTTTTAGAACATATTTATTGCTTATAGACAATGAAATTATTTCAATCAATAAAACATTATAAAAGAATATTAAACAATTAAAGTAATGATTTTACTGCAGTTTAAAGCTGTTATGCATTTAGCTTTTGTCTTATTATTCGTGGATTTCTACATTACATTCCTAGCAATTAAGTAATATGCATATTCCCAACACATATAAAATTTTAATGCTTAAATTTTACCTTTGCAGGCCAAAAAGGATGCCCATGAACTCTAGCCCATACAATATCATGAGGTGGGTCCTGAAAACATGCAAGTTACATATATAATTATTTAAGTTCATTCTAAAAAGGAGAGAGATAGGACATCCAAAGAGTGGTTTATTGTAAAGAAAACATATTTTAGAGTTTGTTTAGGACGGGGGCCGGAGCCGTAGCTCGGCAGCCAAACAGCACACCACCTTACATCTCGAAGTCTAATTAATTAAAAAGTGATTTACAGCTACAGATTATAATTGCTTGTTCTTCGATTGACCAATTAGGGTTGAGCATCGATGATGAGAGCGGTTTAAGGTCACTTTAAAATATTTGCTGACTAAACATTTTCTGTGGGAACGGCTATGTAGGCGACTGGATGGCTCTGCTGCAGGGTTGGGTTTTTTCCGTCCAAAACTAATATTTCCCATCCCAGCGGAAATAACTGGGAAATACTTCTTTCTGTCTGAGAAAACTGGTAAATACAATTCTTTCTGAGATATACTTTATCTGGGAAATTCTTTTGAATTAATTAAAAAGTTTTATAAAAGTAAATATCCGTTTTTCGTTTTTGTTTACATCCTAATCTTTGTATTCTGGCTGTCATAGCAATTGTGCCAATATCTGTGTGGGAGATCCCTTGTTCTCTTGCTTTTTCATCCCCTTTATCACAACTATAGTCATAATAGTTTGCTAAGGCCTAGTAAAGTTGTTTGATTTATTTCTAGATTTAGTAGACATAACTCAATAATTATTTATCCTATGGAATAGTTTAATGAATATTTAACACAGACAATATTTTAATAATTATTTATGTTTATGCAAATAGGAACACTTAAATAATAAATAAAAGTACATTATATTACTATAATTGTAAAGTAATCAAGGAAGATTTGTCAATTTTTAAATATCTTAGATCTATGATAAATAATTATTAAAATTCAAAATGTAAATTATTTTAATTAATCTTATTAAATAATACTTATAATTAATTGTTTCAATAATTAGGTTTTTCCCAGGACGGTAAATACTGGTTTTTACCATGGTATTTACAGGGGGTGGTAAAAACCATGCAAACCCTGCTCTGTTGTTAGGATGTTAAAGATATTAATAAGTGATATTAAGGATACATGAAACAGGTAATTTAAATTATTATATGTCATATATATATCTTTAATGCAGGTATTTGGTGTATAAAAACTAATACAAAATTTAAAAAAATTGAATTACTATAATTTTTGCCAGTCATGATTTAGGAATTTTGTCATTTAATACTGATGCCGCGAGCCAACAATGTATATTTTTCATTGTCAATTTATTTCATTGGACAATTAGTAATCTTATTTTAAAATGTTTGCAGGTTGGATGTGGCATAAGTAGCGATTGTAAAAATAAAGGAAAAATGGTTTAAAGAAACCATTGAGTTTATTCTTTTCATAGAATGATATAAGTTTATCCTTGCAGCAAGAGCATTTTGGAGTTATTCTAAGATCATTGGTTGCGTTCAACGAACGGATTTAAAAAAGTCTGTGGAGATAACTTTCTGGCGTCCGTACAAGAAGAAAGGCAGGTTTATTAGGAAGTCAACTTTTAGACGGCTAAAACACCCTTTAAGCTTCACAAAAGACATGCACTCATTTTTTGTGCATTGTCAAATAATAAACTTTAATAGTTAAGTACAAAAAACTAGCAACTTACACACAATCTTGCAAAGCTATTTTCAATATCAGAGTCATTTCCTTCCATAACATTTAAATGATAGTAGCATTCTGGACAAGCTTCCATATCATAAAGCTCTTCTTTGAAGTCGTTGATAGCTTTATTTATGTCCTTTGTCTGCTTTGAATTTTCTAGAAAAACAAAAATGCACTTAAAACTGTTTAACCAACAGTATAATATTACAGAAAAAAAGAAACAAAACCAGTAACAAACTTTAAACACAGGTAAACAAAAACAAAAAAGGTTCCAACATACTGTTAAAGACTATGGCTGAAGAAATAAATTAATGAATATTTAAAAGAGGATCTAAGCAAAAAGCTATTGAATCTATTATATCGTGAAACTACACAACTTGAATTGAGAAATTACATAGTCAGATAAAAAAAAATTGGGTAAGACAAACATTTAGTGGCTTTTACACATCTTTTTAATTATGACTAATAAAAATCCTAGAAGTAAAACAGCTATAATGGGAAAATTTCTAATAAAATCAAAAATCTGAAATTTAAAAAAAAAAATTGTATTTAACGAAAAAATTAGGAAAACTTATGGATGGATTTTTCCCCCTTCATTTTAGCGGAAGTAGTTGTCAAGACTTTAGCAAGATGGGGTTTCTTTTCACAATTTGCAAAAGAAGAAATCACAGTTTAGCCTAAGCACCATTTCTTATACAATAAGTTATAAATATAATAATTTCCATAGAAAAATTAAATATTAATATAATATAAAGCACCAATGCATCAGAAGAAAAAGAACAGTTCTAACATAGAATATACTTTACCTCCATTTAGTATACATGAATTATGGTAGAGCCATTTTACATCAGAAAAAAATTCTGCAGTTGTCTTGTATACACCATCTTGCACTTTCTACAGAGAAAAAAACATAAACACAAGGTTTGACAGATAATTTATATTTACACACATCAACACAATGAATTCATTTTACAATTCTTACCTTCAGTAAAGTTTCTATATTAATGCTGCCAATCAGATCAGTGTTTTGAGACCAGCTCAACCTTTTCTAAAAAATATATATATATAAATATTTAATAAAAATGACCAAATTCGTCATTCTCATTTTACCGAGATTGCCATTATGAGTGTAAAAATGCAAAGACTGCATATATTTATATAGCTATATAAAATAACAAATTTAGGGAAGTAAAATTATTCAAGACAAGTAAAAAGAATGAAAACATACAGTCTTATGCTTATCTGTTATCAGCTGTACAGCAGATTCCAAGTAAACTTTAAGTCCTCTTGTAAATGGTCTACTCAGATCAGGTCTTTTTTCCGTTTTAACTTGGCATTCTGGACACTTATTATATTTGAATGCTAGAGACATCTTTTCCAAACATCTTTTGTGATACACACGCTTGCACCCACAAGTTCGATCTTGGCATATTTTATGACATAACCAACAATATGTATCTCCCTATATTTGAAAAAAATAAATAGTAAAATTAAGAATTCAAAACAAGATATATTTGTAGATTAAATTGTGCTAAATGAAATTAATCAATAAAAGATATTTTACTAGATTCCTAATGACTACATAATATTTCTTAATAGATTTTATGAATTCATAAAATTTAGTTAAATAATGATATTTACTATTTAGGTCAGCATAAGAATGGCAATTACACATATTCTGATATTTACGAATAAACAAAGAGGGGAAAAAACACTATTTGGAACAGGTAAAACAAATTGTGATACATATACTACTATATAAATTGTGATACATATCACTATATAAAGATACAACCTATTAGGATAATCATTTGATTTGTGCACTTTTAAACAAAACATTTACTACATTTCTACTTAACAGCACTTAACAGCTTACTGCAAACTGATACTTTTTGAAAGTGAAATTTAACAGAAAAACTCAAATTAAATATAAGGTTGCTAATTTGTAAAATTATTTTTTTCAAAAATTATATATAAAAAAACATTGAAAACAAAACCCGCATGATCGTCAAGTATAGCTCATCTTTTAAATATGCTATGTATATGAAAAAAATAAAGTACTACTAACAGGTTTTTCTTCTATGTTCTGCGCCACTTCTATTTTCTTTCCTAAATAAAATTAAAGTAACATTAGAAAAAATTGTATTATGTTACAATTAGTGTCCTGAATAGTTTTAACATTCATCACAAAATGTACAGATAAATTATCAAGAATTAAAGTAACATGATCATTAAATCAGGCATGAAAGTGCAAACTAACCAAAAAGGCTGAACACTGAATTCATTTTTTTTTTTGCACTATCGGCGTAGCGACGTGCAAATCAAAAATTGTTATATTAATTCCTATAAAATGCATACATAGAAAAAAATGCTTGAATGATATAATTTAGTTTTACTTTAAATCTGTACATTGATGCCATATTAAATCATATTTAATTTTTTAAAAAATCTGATAACTAATGAATTACTCTTACTAGATAAATATAAAATCAGTTGCAGTTGATTAATTTTGTTTAGCAGCATAGCTTAACAATACATTGATAATTTTTTAATGAATTGTCTATGTGTGTGAACATTTTTAGCTGTTCATTACCAACAAGTTTTGGTCGTTGGCAGTACCATAAGGCTAAATATCTTGGCGCCAAGACTTGAAAAAAAATTGCCTCGTTGGGATTGAAATCACTAAGTTTTGGTCTTTTAATACATATCCTTAGTAACATAGTTAGAAAAAAAAATCAAGCACTTTACCAAAAAATTTCAAGGAAACGAAATTCACTAACAGCCTAAATATATAAAGCGTGTGTATAAGCTGACACTCCCTTTTTTTAAAAACTAAAATTTGTCTAAAATCCATAACCCCAGCATAGGCCGAAGTAGGAAAAAAAAGGTTCAAACATAAACAAAAAGTATTTTTTCTATTCAAGCTGTTCTTGCGATCCCGATTTACGGACACCGTGATTCATACACTTAATAAGAAAATATTCTGGTTGCTCGACTTGGCCTAAACTGGAGCTACAAAAGTAACGAGATACCCTTCCGATCACGCAGATCCAGAGAACTGTCAATCATTTTGATGCAACATGACGTCATCGGTAGATTGTGAAAATTACTAGGCAGCAAAATAAGTGAATCAGGAAGCATTATTGGACTGCATATTTTTGGTCAGGTGAAAATGATCCTCTTTTAACCCTTTCAGTCCCAATGACTATTTGGCATCATCATTTTAGAATTTTTTTTCTGATTGTCTATAGCCATTTATGATATCAAAAAGCACATCATTCAATTCTTCAAACTTTTTTCTATTAGAAAATATTTTTTATTAATCCCAATAGATGTCAGCCCCTCATTATTTTTTAATTATGATCAGAAACATGATGATGCCAAATGGCATCACTGGGACTGAAAGGGTTAATGGGGGATTGCACTGTAACCGATATTTGAAGACATCCGAGTGAAATGTAATCTTAATTCATCTTCAAATTTGAATTTTATTTGTTTTATCTTTATTATTAAGTTTTAATATTTAAATTGTTCTTCATTGAAATTTAAGTTTAGTTTTCATTCAAATAGACCGAGAAGGGAGGAAACTATTGTTTGCTGGCCGATAATTAAAGAAAACTTACTATAATCTAATCTTAATTCATCTTCAGATTTTAATTAAAAATTTTATTTTAATTATTAGAACATGCTATTTGAACTTATTGTTTATTGAAATTTAAGTTTAGTTTCACCAAATTACGATGCGAAAAAAAAGTAAAAAATCTTTTTTAAAAAATGCATCGCAGTTCTAGCTCATTGTATCGCTGTTTCAGTGAATTAGTTCACAGCGAAATCGCAGTAGTAGTGACTCATTATTTTTATAGCTTTAGTTCAAACAGACCTGTCAATCAAAACTCAACGCCTCGTAATTTGCGCTTATTTTGCGGCAAAATCGCAGTACTGTGTTATTTTTATAGTTCAAGGATCAGTGAACCAAAACTCGATGCCACAATTTTTGCTCGCTTATTTGCAACGAAATGGCAGTAGATTCAGTTATTTTTATAGTTCCAGGACGTAACGGTCAACCAAACATCGACGCATCGTAATGTCTTGCCTCGCTGATGATAGGACCCCCTCTATATATATGGGTAACAATTTCTCAGCGGTTCTGCATCGATCTCAGGATCAGCCAAAATGAGATTAAAAAAGGCGGATTTCCGCCGAAAGGCGGAAAACTTTCATGCCTGTTAAATAATAAATCCATTAACCAACCATCCAATATATTAAATGTTTTACATTTGTTATGAAAATTCTTTTTTTAATACAAATCAATATAGTTAATTTATATAGTAAAAGTACTAATGATTCCTATTTGATAAAACTTTCATTATTTTATTAAAAAACATAATGTTTCCAAGATTTCCATATTGAAAACAATCCTAGTAATTTCAAACCCAAACTTGTAAATGCTTTTTTACAAAGTGCCTTCTGGATAAAAGCAGACTCATTTACTGCACAGGAAAAGACTATTATCAGAGGTAAATAAGAAAAAATTAAATAAAATTTTGATTTCCAAAAAATGCAGAAGAATTGCTTTTTTACATCAGAGTTGGAAAATCCCGAACATAAGGGTTGGATTTTTTAATAGACATTATCAACTGTTGCATTGTTACTCAAAATTTTAAGACCATTTAAAGTTCAAATAAAATTATTATTGTAAAAAAAAATATCTATTAAATAACTGATTAAAAACAATGAACTATCATTAAAATAAAATCATACGTTTGTTCAAAGAAGCAACTTCAACCTTCTGTTTCCTAAATGTAAAAGAAAAAAAGTTATTAATAAAAAAAATTGTAAGACAATGTGACAGTGAAGCAAAGAAGTTATTTTAATTTGAAATACATTAAAGCACTTGAAGGGATGTTGAATACCTTTTAATCCGAGGTCTTAGCACTTTTGTTGAAGCTTTTCTCTTGGCACGAAAATTTCTCTTCTGTTAAATAATGAAAAAAAAGTATATGGGTAAGTAATTATAAAAATAGATTTATATGCTTTAGAGATCCAAAAGTAAGCTAACTTATTCAGCAGAAATAATAATTTGTTGTTTTAAACAACACAAAGTTGCAAAATATAAATAAAAAAATTGAAATAACTTATTTGCTCAAGAAGAATTTGAATAAGTGGATGGATAGAGATAGGCAAAAGTTTTTAGAAAGGCAACGTTGCCTTCCTTTGAGCGCTGTATTTACGCTGTGGCATTTGATGGTTCACTCTCCTCTACATAATTCTCTAGGCACAGTAGCGTCAAACTGGTCTTTATTTTGTTGTTGACTGATGTAGAAATCCAATGAAGGCATAGGGTGTCGGTGTAGATGGATAACTCAAAACGATTTCGAGTTATCCGTCTCTGAGACAATGGCTTTGGGTGTTGGTTAAATATAGGGACCCTGGTGTTTGGAAGCACAGGCTGAAGTTGGCAATACATCAGGGATGATTTGAATAGAGTTTGGTTACAGGTCCGTTAGTGATTGTACCTCAAAGTAACTTAGAAGTGCACTACTCATGAAGCTTTACTGAGAAACCACTTCTAAAAAACATTAAACATTATCTTGAGTAGGTGGAGGACGACACTTACATAGAGTATATGGACAACTCAAATCAACTTTGGATCATCTGAGACCAGGGTTTGCGACCCACCCACAAAACCCCCCCAAAAAACGGCCATTTTTTTTTTAAACCACCAATAAAACCCAAGCTCAAGTGGGTTTTTTCAAAAGTATTAATAATGTTTACAGCTTTTTTGCGATTTTTTTAAAAGAAAGAAATAGTTTTATCAATTTGAAAGGTAAACGCAGAATAAAAAAATTCAAAGTTTACATATTTCTCTTAATACAATAGACTTTTACTAGAATAAGAAAAGAATTGCAATTGTTGCAAAGTTTAAAAAAGCATCAGGATGGGTTTTATTTTGGCTTTTTAGGGTTTTATCTAAAATGACAGCCTAGATTAATTAAAAGAGAACTATTTTAAAAATCTAACACTTAACAGACATCTTTTGAATTCAAAATAATTAAATTATTTGATTACATTACATCTTTGACGCATTTGTTGCACAATCTTACTGTATCAGTAAAGAAGGCCAAAGTAGTATGTAGTAAAGTAACTAGGAAAGAGTTTATGATTTTTTATAACCCGTTACAAAAGTATTTTGTTTTCCTGAAAATTATGTTAGTACACAATTCAAATTGAACACCTGATTGACTTCGCTCAGTTCATACAGGGAGTTTGTATACTTCAGTTAAATTTATAAATATAAAAATAAAACTAAATAGTAACTAATGTACTTGGAATTAAAGAGGCAAAAAGCTGGTTAAATGCCATTACTTCTTAAATCAAGGTAAAACTCTGAAATCTTAAATTAAGATAAAATTCTAATCTATCAAGTAATTTTCTTTTTTTTAAAATTAAACTTAAAATTTAAACCAAACTGTGACATTATAAGGTAAAATTAAAAAACAAAAAGAACTTAAAAAAACCAATAGAGCAACAAAAAAAAAAAAAATCACCCGGGTTGGGCTTAAAAATATTGGGACCCTGGCGGTTACAGGGCCGGTTGGAGGAAGGAGTTGGAAAGAGAGTTCGGTCACAGGTCCTTTTGTGATTGCACCTCCAAGTACCTTAGAACTGCACCACTCATAAAGATTTACTGATGAACCACCATGCTCTGGATCAAAACATTTTGTGTAGTACACAATACAGATACAAAAAAAAAATAGGTCAAACACTTACTGTAGGCCCCATTTCTTCCATTTGCAGGGTCTTTAGCTGTTTTCCTGCGATGGAAAAAACCTATATTAAAATAAAAATATACACCATTAAACTTTTACTTTCATTTTAAAACTTATTTTCCAACATCAAATTTTAAGAATTATAACTAAAAGCACAATTATTAATATATAAGTTTTAGGTAAAAGCAGGGTCAGGGTGTCCACAGGAAAAGCAAGTTAAAATTCCCTGATTTTCAATGACAGAAATATAATTGATCATTAAGTATTAAAAATGTTTTTGGATTAGGTTTACACCACATATTAACAGAAAATATAAATTCTTAAGCAAATAATGATTTAAAAAGTTAAAAAAAACTTCATTCCGTCCCAAATTTGTACAGGAAAAACATCAGAGCACTAGCTTTTTTTTAAGTTCAAAAGCCTTAGGCAAAATATTATGATTTAAAATAAGAAAATAATTATTTAAAATCGTTAAGCATATGATTAATAAAAGATCAGCATAAAAAAACTTCAGATTAAAAAATATATATTCAAGATTTAAATGGATTGATATTTAGAAATTTGCAATCCAATACGAGAAAGTGACCGCCTTTAAAAGTTTAAAATCTTTTTCTATAGAAAAACACACACACTAGTAAACTTGTTGTTTGAATTTTCTGGCAAAACCATTAAGAAAAGAAAAATGAATACCAAAAATTTCGAAAAATAACCAAGTTCTTATACTTTAAGTAAAGACTTTAACTAAAATTTAATTCTCACGGTTTTATCTGTCGAGCAGAGATTATAGCCAGAAGGTATTTTGCGTAAACTATTTCATTTATTCCTACGATAACTGGTAGAAAATCAACTTGATGAAATTAAAGTTAACAAAAAAAAAAAAAAGGTTTTCTGTTTCAATATCAATATTTATAAACTAAAATCGCATATGGCGCCTCTAAATAGTAAACACAGCGATTAATTCCCTTCACTTCTACTTCCCTTCCAGATAAAGAGTCTCTACCAACCATCCAACAACACACGATTTTCGGTCTTAAATTTTTTTGCAAACAATTTTATTTATGCTTTGAAAAATAATTGATAAATATCCTAACTATTTGATATGACTTTTATTACGCTTCAAGTTGGACAGTGTGGAAATCAACTTGGCAATTGTTTTTTTAATACAATATCGGATATTGCGAATCAAAAGGCAAATGTCGAAAATTGTAATTTTTTAGAAGAAACCAACTATAGGTACGCTACCATTTCAAACTAATTAATGTCTATCAAAGACATCTTAATTTCATCAGATTTTTTTGTAGAATGTTTCTTATTCAAGACAAATTTTAAGTACTTCAAAATATTCCTTTTGTTTTCCTTGTATAAATTGATGCAATAAAAATGTTTCCATGTTGGTACAATACAAATATATATATATTCCTTTTTTAAGGTTTTTTTCTGAAAGTGAAAAAGGGGAGAAAATTTATGCTCGTGCTGTATTGATCGACACAGAACCAAAGGTACTTTTCTAATAAAACAAATTATTTCTGATACATGCATGTGACATGCCCTCAAAAAGACCGCCAGTAGATAGGAGTGTTCATTCCTACCAGTAATTTTGTTAACATCAAATACAGTAGTATTATAGCCGAAGTAACTCATCTCCACAGATCCCTTTAGTAGACTATGGGTTACAGAGGCATACATTGGTGGCCCAAATGGGGACACACACACAACGTTCACGTCCAACAATGCGGGAGACACACACGATGAAGTATTGTTAACTAACTGGTGTTATCGTGTATCAAATTCTATCTTGGATAAAACTATGGGAAGGGAGTATTATGATTTTTCTATAAGAAGACAGGCAGTAGAATGCAATGCTCATTCCTACCACTAATCTAGTTAACAACAAATACAGTAGTATAACAGGTGAATTAACTTATCTTCCACCATGAATATTCTTTTTGTAAAAACTGTGGGTTGCAGAGGCCGCCACAGATAGGAATCCAATATCCGAATTATTTTCATGACCATTCTTTTATTTTACATCAAGGGCTAAGTTATATCATCCTACAACCAAAGTTGCCACAACTTCAATCATCTTTTGTTTATTTACACAAGCCTATCTTATAAAGGTATCAAGATTACTCAGTGACGGATTTCGGCCTCGGCCTACAAGGCCCAGGCCTAGGGGCCCAGTCAGACAGGGGGCCCTTAAAAAAGATAAAATCGCCTAAAAAATTTGAAAATCGCCAATTTCTGAAAACCTATCGCCCGACGGCCTTAAAAATTGCCAAATTTGCAAAAAATCGCGAGATGCAGCCAATTGACTATGATGACGTCATTAGTATTTTTTGCACAGAAGAAAGTTCGCCGTGTGATTTTATAAATTTTTTAGAATTACTATAGCAACATACTGTATTATTCTGATGTTTATTAAAGTCGATTAAAAATTATATGTTCTGTACTAGTGTATTTAATTTGCTAAATTTCCAAAATACCTTCGAGATGGTAGGGGGCCTCAAATGTCAAGTGCCTAGGGGCTTTGGGTCTTTAAATCCGACACTGAGATTACTATTTGTCTATTTATAAACTACTTTCTCTTACAGGTCATTCGAGAAATTTCTACTACTTCTAAAAATGCAGCCTGGTATTATCAACCGAATAGAATCATCAACATTCAGCAATTGGGAGCAGGCAATAACTGGGCCATGGGCTACTATGCCCATGGGCCTTCGATGAAAGATAACACTCTGGATGTGATCCGCCAAGAAGCTGAAAAATGTGACTATTTGCAAGGGTTTCTTCACTTTGCCTCTGTTGCCGGAGGTACAGGAAGTGGTTTCGGGTCGTATCTTTCTGAAGTTATTAATGATGAGTTCCCATCAGTGTCTTCAGCAAGCATTGTAAGGATTAATTTAGAAATGGTGTTGTGTTGAGATATTGCAAAAATTTGCGAATTTTCTTATTGGGGACTATTAGGCAAACTGTCAGGAGCCTTTACACTTGAGTTTGATAAAATCTGTTGCTATTTTTTGCTGTTTCTTCTTTGCACTTATTTTAGACAAAATTGAATAAGTTAAACTGTTTACAAGTTAAAGAGTTTCTTTAATCCAGTTTTCTAAATTTGATGACACTTCTTGATGTTAATTCTTTACACTAAGTGAATTTTAAAAAAAAAATCATCTGGGAAAAAGCATATCAAGTTTTTTTAAGATATTATTTCATTACTTTTTTTAAAAGAATATTTTTGCTTTAATAGTTGAATTGAAATTGTTGGTATTATAATTTAGATTATAAAACCAACAATTTAAATTAAGATGAATTTAAGTTAATTTGCATTAAAATTGGCTTGATTCAAAATCTGAACTTCTTATCCCAACTCTAAAAATCTATATTATACTTTTTTGATAAAAATGCATAACCAATATTCTATTTAGTTCTCAAGTTTATTATTAGTGTTCTGAACTGAAAATAATTTGTTTATGATAATTATATCATTATCATTATAGACATCAATGTTTGTATATTAAACTTCTTTTTAGATTTCTACTTCAAATCATGTATTTGTATTACACTTCACTGAATTAATTGTTTTCTTTCAGACAGTATGGCCCTTTCAAAGAGGCGAAGTTTCAGTTCAAGCCTACAATGCAACTTTAAGCCTTGCTTCCTTACAAAAGTCTGCAGATGCTGTGTTTGTATTTGAAAATGATTGGCTTCTTAAACTGTGTCAACACAAAATGGGATTGAAATCCTCTTCATTGTATGACCTTAATACAGTTGCTATTCAACAATTAGCGAATCTTCTTCTGCCAATTAATAGTTTTTATGGAGTTACTCCACAATTTAGTAAGTTTTTTTTTTGAATAAAATTTTAAAAATTAAACTCTTGAATGTATGAACTTCCACCTATGCATGAATATTCTTCTGATGCAGTAATATATAAATGGCATGGGTTGTTTAATGTTCAATGAGTTTAGTTTTAATTTGTAGATGTGTAAAAACTTCTGTAAATGGTAAAATCCATAAAAATTTGGTGGTTTTCAAGGTTGGCACACAAACAGCTTTACAAGATTAATATCTATCACATTTTTCTATTGGATTAATAATAATATCTATAAAAAATTTTTAAAAAAAGTTCTTCCTCTTATTATTAGCTGTAAATTTGTTTTCTTAATATACCCCATAGTTTGTATGTTGCATTTAACAGCAAGCAAAATTGTAAACTAGTTTCTAAATAATTCATATTCCATTATTGAAAAATATAATTTAGTATTAAAAAACTACTTATCTGCAGGGCCGCCGACAGGGCCCTGCAGGGGGGGGGGGGGGTAATTATAAATAAAATAAATTATTCGCAAACAACTAAAATATTTATTAGTTCAAAATTAACATTGGGCCCCTAATGTCCATTATTAGGGCCCATAGTAGGAAGGACCTATAAAATTGAATTCCATTACAAAAAGAAATTTGCATAGAAGTTTGATTAATTTTGTAAAATTCATTAGTATTATTGCAATCTTCATGACTTTTCAACCACTTTTTAAATTTTTTTATAGACAACTTGATAAACAAAATTCATTAAAATATTTAACAAAGAGAGAGGGGGGCGCTATGTCACTTTAGGATCATATTTACCAACGGGCACATATAACGACAGGACTTAAAGTCCCTAGTCTTTTGGAACCTCAAAATTTATTTAGTTAGAAAAAAATTGTGGAATTCTTAGTAGTGTTTATTGTAATTTTTATTGCAATTTTTCATGAGTTTTTAGCATTATTATTTTTTAAATATAATTTATTCTTTTAACTTTTAATTTTTTGTATTTTATTAATTTAAACTAAGAAATTATTCCATCTTCATTAATAAGTTTCACAACAGGGGCCCTTCGGGAATTGATATATGCCCCCCCCCCACCACCTTTAAATTTTATTTAAGCAAGTAAGATTTATTATTAGGGTAAGACCACTTTGCATTTTCTAAAAGTGTAAAACAAATATTTGTAATAATAAATGGTAGGACACTTGCAGTTTTAATGCCAAGTCAGTTAATATCAAAATCATGGTTTTGATTTTTTTTTAATTCGAATGAAATAAAAATAAAACTGAAATATTATAAATCTGTTTTTGTCTTCGAAGTAAACTAGTTTTTATTTATCAAATAGGATATACTCCAATATGAGTACACCAAAAATAGTAAAAATTAAAAGGATTTTTAATGCAATATATTTTAATAAAAAAAATGACGGGTTATGACACTTTTCAGTTGATTCGAAATAATAGCTGGACACGCCGCTCATTTTTGTCCTGTGGACAGACAAGAATTTTTTTTAGAGCAACGAAAATGAAAACTGAGAAGAAAGTTTTGGTTTCATTCATTTCCTGTTTCGTTTGGACGAACCCCTCACTTCCATTCCCTTATCTTATTCCTGGATCTCCCGCGCCTCCTTCTACTTGCTTCTACCCCACTTGTAGCAAAAGACCAGGGTCAAAAGATCAATAAAAACAGTATATTCCTACTTTTTCTATGGCCCAGGCAGAAAATTCTGTGCGACAACACAGACTACAGAGCGTGTTTATTTGTGTGGAAAATAGTCACATTTGTCGTCACATAACGAAAATTACTTAATTTTGCAATACAGAATTCAGAACCTTGATTACAAAGTTTTCACAACATAAGACGTAAATGATGATTTTTTATCTTTTATGTAATTATTCTCTCTGTTTGTTTACAGTTGTCGTTTTGTAATGGCGTATGTAGTAACTAGTATGATGTTAAGCTTATGTGTAACATCTATTACATCTTAATCATAACATCTATTAACATCTATTTAAATAGGTACTTTAGATTTCCCTGAGACATAGAATTTTTGTTAGCTAACAACAAATTAGTTACTTTAATTAGAAATAAGAGTTTTAAATGTTCATTAATAGTTACTATAAATTCAGCATCATTATAATGAAATAAATTAATTTTAATGAATAAATTGATATTATATTTAATATAATTGTTTATATTAATCATAATTAAGTAGCTTTTAGCAGCCAGATTTTTTTTTATTAATCATAGTTGAGTGTTACAAAATCACACTGCTTCCCTATTTTGTCTTTTTCTTTTGTAATTCGGATGTAATAAGAATAAAACTGAAATATTGAAAAATTGTTTTTCCGTAGTATAGTGTTTTGGATTTGTCAGATGAATAAAGTTTTTCGACCAATTGTGACTTATAGGGTTTCTGAAAAAATTGATTCAAATAGGGTTTTCACAAAATATTAGTGCACCAAAAATGGTAAAAAATAGATTTTTACTGCAATATATTTCATAAAAAATGTCCACTTTTCCGTAGACTCGTAAAATCAAGGGAAAAAACGTTTTTCTGTTCTGTGGGCAGACAAGAAATTTTTTTTCGAGCATGGACCTGAGAAGGGAGATATTGTTTCAATCATTTCCCGTGGGGTCATTTCCTGAGCGGTCCCCTATTCCCATTCGGATGGGGGACCCCTTAGTCTCTTATCTACTTCTGGATCTCCCGCGCTATTGTCAGCATTCCACCCACACTTGTAACAGAAGGCACTATCGGCGTGGAAACACCGAGTGTGGAGGATTAAATAAGTGAGCTATCACAGAGCTAAGCTAAGTATACAGAGCTAAGTGAATAAACATATCTCGCTATATAGAAATTTTGATTATTTAAATTAAATAACCAAAAATGCTTAATTTTGCAAAACAGAATTCCGTACCTTGAAGTACGAAATTCTTCAAGATATAAGATGTGAGGTATGATTAGTTTTTTTTTATATTCATTATTTTCTCCATTTGTTTATAACAATTATCATTTTGTAATGTTATTTGTAGTGGTCAATATAATGTTAGGTTTCTACATCTTTGTTAATTTATACCTATTTAAATTGAAAGCCTTAGATTTCCCCCAGATACTTTTAATTTTTGTTTTAAGGTAAGAGATTTAAGATGTCATTAAATAGTTACTAAAGTTAAAGAGTTTAAAATCATTATAATGAAATTATTTGATTTTTAATGATTTAATATTTAATGTAACTGTTAATTATTTACAATTAACTAGCCATTTAAGTTAATTATGAAACTAATTAACTAATATTAATTAATAAAATGATTAATTAAACCTTGATTTTTAATTAATCATAACTAATATAGTTTTGGCTAAACCAAGTGGACAATATCAAACTTTTGTAACGAAATTTGAAACCGCAGTCAAGTGACGCTGGAAACGGGAGGAGTGGGATACTAATGAATTAGGGGCCCATAAATCCTGTCGGCGGCCCGGTTTATCTGTTCTCTGTAATTTTTCTACAATCCCTTTTTAATGCATGATATAATATATTTTTATTGTTATTCTTTAGGTGATATTTTGGAGCATTTGGTGCCTCATCCACAATTTAAACTTGTAGGTCTTAGATCTGTGCCCCAAGAACCAATGTCTTCTCTTCCATTCAGTGCCTATGCATGGCCCAGCTTACTTAGAAGTCTGAGGAGAATGGTGCTGTATAACACTGCTGTAGATGAAGGTTTCTATCTGAATTTATATTTAATGCTTTTCAAAATACTATGGTCAACAAGTGCAAAATATGACAGGTCTTAATTTCAAACACAGGTATTGACACCATCTTAAATTCCCACTAATATTAATTTATCCATGTTTTTAACGTTTAATAGTAAAGAGTAATAACTCTTATAAAACTCCGCCGTAGCCGGTCCCAAGCCCGGTTGAGAAAGGAGGAGGGTTCCACTAAGTCCGTGGTATACCTTGGAAGGGTGAAAAGTTCGGCTTGTCCTTACGGTTCACTTAACTTGGGGAAAAATCGGCACTGGGGGGGAGGTATTTGAATACCTGATGATCTCTGGGTCCGAGTGGCTGGGTCTTGGTGAAGACTGTCGGTAGAGGATACAGGAGAAAAGCTGAGTTTTTGCGTCCTCAGGCCGCCGGATAGTACAGGAGCCCGGGGTAGCCTAACCAGCATATCCTGGCTGCTCTATCAGCCGGTGCATAATCTCGCCTGTCTTGTAGCTCCAGGTGGTGCCTGGACGGGGTCCTGCATGGCAGAGCGGGGGGCTCTTCCGAGGTCACTGCTGACTGTTGACACTGGGGCATGCCCTGCTTTCTTGGGCCCTTTGAAAATCGGGGAGGATTTTCCTTCACCCCACCCACTTAAACAAAAATCATGGACAAAAACATACATGCTTCTTCGTTTAAAAACGCAACTACCAAAAACCCCAAATCAGGATCTGGTGCTCCCTCGGGCGCTACCGGGTCAAGGGTCCACGCTCCTACTATGGAGGTGGATCAACATAAGGAGGAAACCGGAAACCAAACCACCGGTGGAGTTGCAAGCGGCAGCGAGCAACACACGGAAGGTGGTTTCCAGGTAGTACTCACGAAATCACAAAAGCGCAATATGCGGAAGGCTCGCCAAAAAACTGAGGCGGCAGCGAAGGCTTCGAGCGGTGAAGGTACCAAAAGGCTCTTGTCTGCTGGTTCGACACCCTCCCCAAGCCAAGCTGCCACTCGGAAAAGGCAGCGCACTGATGCTGGACCACAATCCTTTGCCAGTGCAGTTAAAGGGGTAAAGCTTGCCATTGTTAAGGATGCTTTCCCCACTGATAAAATCATGAAGGATGAGGCGGACCGGATACAGGTTCATATTCTGAACCAGATCGACCTCATCAAGGAAGGGGAGCATTTACCCATCATTCAGGGGTCCGTCATCAACTCGGGGGCTTTTGTCCTCCAGTGTGACGACACTGAGACTGTGTCTTGGGTCGATAAGACCTTCAACAGCAACAAACTCCTCTTCCCGGGCACGACTCTAAAAGTCATTAGTGCCAGCGACCTTCCCAAGCCGGTCAAGATTGCCTTTAAGACCAAAGATGTCTTCACTGCAGAGGCTCAGGTTTTGCTGAAGCGGATGAATCGCTTCAACCCAGAATTGAAAGCGACGGAGTGGCGTGTTCTGCACAAGTTTGTGGAACCACTCTCCATTCGCTGGATTTTTGAGGTTGGGCTGGATTCCGCTGAGGCAATCAAGGCCGCAGGTTACTCTGCGTACACCGGGTTGGACAGAGGGAGTTTCAAGATCTTAAACAACCCGAATCCTTCTCCTAAAGGGCCTTCCACTGAGGGACAGACTTTGGATCCTCCTCAGGAAACTGAGTGTCCTTCTCCCAAGGAGCCTTCCTCCCCGGCGCATACATCGATTCTTCTTCGGGAATCCGAGAGTATGCCCGCAGACCCTCAACCTCCTCCCACTCAGGTAGGTGTTCCTTCTGTTCCTAAGGAGGTAGACATAATTTCTGATAGTGATGAAATTTTGAAATTAAGTGAGGTCGATATAGACTCCTGCTCAGAGGGCACATTGCAACCTTCCTCTCCTTGTTCAGAGGTAGACGATTCTGCCCTTATGGAAGAATCTGAAGGGGACTCTAGTTAGTCTAAACTTCTTTCTCTCATGGACAAATTTTACAACATTTGTCAAATCAACCTGCACCATAGTCGTTCTGCCTCTGCTGTTCTCAGCAAAAGGCTCACTAGCGGTGCATTCGATATTGCACTTGTTCAGGAACCCTGGACTCGTAATGGAACCATTATGGGCCTAGGGGTTAAAGGCTACAATTTATTTTATGATAGAAATTGTGGGAGACCTAGAGCTTGCATTCTAACCAACTCTAAGCTTAACGTAATTAACCTTGTTGATTACCTCAGTGGAGATTGTGTAACCGTTAAGGTACTCTTCACCACTCATCAGGGCCTCAGGGAAGAAATTGTGCTTCTTTCTGCTTATCTTCCCTACGAGGAAACTGACCCGCTCTCTGATATCATTATTAACACTCTTGAGCACTGTGCTGTAAAGCATCTTAAGATTATTCTGGGCTTTGATGCTAACGCTCATCACATCCTTTGGGGCAGTAGCAACTGCAACAAACGCGGTGAGGACCTCATTGAATATATTCTCAATTTTAATTTATCTATCTTGAATATAGGCAATGAACCGACATTTGTGACTGTTAACCGCAGGGAAGTTATTGATATTACCCTGTGCAACAGCCAATGTTTTGACTATATCCACAAATGGAAAGTTTCGGATGAAATTACTTTATCCGATCATAGGCTAATTATGTTTTCAGTTCTAGGTCCCTCGTGGATCCGAACTGAGGGTAGGAACCCAAAGAAGACCAATTGGGAATCCTACCGTAACACCCTGGCAGAAGCAACCTCTGGCCTACCTGGTAAGTTGTGTTCTCATACCGATGTTGAGGCGGCTGTAGTTGATCTGCAGCAATCCATCCTCAACTCTTTCTCCCTCAACTGTGCAACCTCTAGTAATTCTACGCGCAGAGTTGTCCCTTGGTGGAGCAAAGAGCTGACTCCCTTCGGGGTAAGTGTAGGAAGCTCTTTAACAGAGCTAAAAAGAAAGGTGATTGGTCTGCCTATCGTTCTGCTCTGACGGATTACAATAAGGCAATTAGGTCTGCCAAGCGGAACTCTTGGCAATCATACTGTGATAGCATTGATGATATATCTGCTACATCTAAGCTTGTCAAAATCATGTCTAAAGATAAGTACTGCAGCCTTAACACTGTCAAGCTCGCAAATGGTAAGTTTGCCTCCTCCGGCAGAGAAATTCTGAATGAAATGTTCAGAGTTCACTTCCCTGGATCTAGGGAGACTGATACCATCGCTCCACCCCATTCACCTACCCCTACGGGTAGCAGGAACCACTGGGTCACGGCAAAACAGGTTGTCACTCCTGACAAAATTGTGTGGGCTATCAACACACTCAAACCTTTCAAGTCCCCTGGCGTGGATGAAGTGTTTCCGGCCCTTCTCATTGAAGGGTCTTCTATACTGGTCCCCATTCTTTGTAAAATCTATAGGGCTTGTATAGCGTACGAATACGTCCCCTCGGTTTGGAAACAAACCAAGGTAATCTTCATCCCGAAAATTGGGAAGGACAACTACTATGAGGCCAAATCTTTCAGGCCCATCAGTCTCACATCTTTCCTTCTTAAAACCCTGGAAAAGCTCATTGATATTTATATCAGAGAGAATGTTCTGACAATTTTTCCTCTGTCAGCCTCACAACATGCCTATCAGCCAGGTAAATCTACTGATACGGCTTTGTATAACCTTTCCTTCATTTTGGAAAAAAATGTTAAGGCCAAAGAGATCGCACTCGCTGTCTTCCTTGACATTGAAGGAGCTTTTGATAAAGTTCCTATCGAATCCATTGTTCGTGCTCTTGAACATAGAGGTGTCCACAGAGTCATTGTCAATTGGATCCATATCCTTTTGTCCTCTAGACTTGTTAGCTCTTCGCTTTTGGGTGACAGTCTGACAGTGCATGCTTCTGCGGGTTGTCCTCAGGGCGGGGTTCTTTCTCCCATTCTTTGGTGTTTGGTCGTGGATTCTCTTCTTGGGATCTTTTCTCATTCTGGCGTCTCCTGCATTGGTTACGCTGATGATGTGGTTTTAGTTGCAAAGGGCAAATTCTTTAACACTATTTGTGAGATAATGAATAAGGCACTTCGCGACACAGAACAATGGTGCAACAGAGAGGGTCTTTCTGTTAACCCTCAAAAAACTACCATGGTTGCCTTCACTCGCAAGACAACTAGTCTTGTTACTAACATCAAGTTCTTTGGACAAACGCTTACCTACTCTTCTGAGGTTAAGTTCTTGGGTGTTTACTTTGACAAAATGCTCAACTGGTCTAAGCATTCCGATTATTGTATATGCAAAGCCAAAAGAATTTTTTGGAGCTGCAGAAACGCTATTGGACGCACCTGGGGTCTCAGACCCAAAGTTCTCCATTGGATTTATTCAATGATTATCTGTCCTATTCTCTCCTATGGCTCTGTAGTATGGTGGTCTAGGACCAAGCTGTCTACTTGTAAACAGAATCTTGCAAAAATCCAAAGGTTGGTCATTGTGGCTATGTCTGGCTGCATTAAAACTACTCCTTCTGCCTCTTTGGAGCTCCTCCTAGGGTTGCATCCACTGCACATGCGTATTGAAGCTGAGGCCATTATTTGCGCAAAAAGACTTAAAGTTCTAGGCCATTGGAAAGACTACTCCAAATACCTTTCCTGGGGCTCTTTCAGTACCAATGTCTCTGAGAATGACCTTCTCAATATGCCCAGCGACTGTATGCTCGGAAGAAACGGTTTTCACAAACCCTTCAAAGTCCTCTTTCCATCACGGAATGATTGGAACACTGATCCTTTCGGTGCTAGTAACTTCGTGGTCTGGTACACAGATGGCTCCAAATTGGGAGGCTCTACGGGCGCAGGTGTTTTCTGTTCATCAGATGGAACAAAAATGTCTTTCCCTCTTGGCAGATACTCAACAGTCTTCCAAGCTGAAGTCTTTGCAATACTTATGTGCTGTCACATTTGCCTACATAGGGGCTATCACAGCAGATCCATTTCCATCTGCTCTGACAGCCAAGCAGCTCTTTTAGCTCTACTAAAGCCCAAATTCACTTCACCTTTGGTTTGGGAATGCTACACTCTTCTTTGCAGCCTTGCAATCGCTAACCAGGTTACAGTATCCTGGGTTCCTGGTCATTCAGGAATTCCAGGCAATGAAATGGCTGATGAACTGGCCAGGTCAGGTTCTGGTACCTCGTTTGTTGGTCCAGAGCCTGCTCTTGGCATTTCCAGTGACATTATCAGAGGTACTGTTCTTTCCATTTTCAGAGACCAACAGTACACCGATTGGCGTAGTTCGACTAATCAAAGACAAGCTAGGGAACTTAACTCAGGTTGCCCCAGCTCTCGCCACAAAGAGCTTCTCGGTCTAAACCGTAATGGTATTCGCAGGGCTGTAGGTCTACTTACTGGCCACTGCACCCTTAAAAGGCACCTTACCATTATGAAGGTCCTCAACGATCCCACTTGTAGAGGCTGTAAGGACAAGGATGAATCGGTCACCCACATTCTCTGTGAATGCGAGAATTTCGCAGCTCACAGATTTGAGCATCTGGGGCATCACCTACTTGAGCCCTGGGAACTCCAGGATATTCCTATCAGATCCTTGCTGAATTTTGCTTCGGCAACGGGGCTCTTCTTATAAGAACGAGGGATTTATTTCTTGGGGATAGTACAATAGACCACTGGTCGCAGTGCTTGGCTCACACAGAGCCCCCCTCCAAAGTCATAAGTCATAAGTCAAAGAGTAATAAACATACTGTGTAGTGCTAGAATCTTTAATGTTATTTATTTCTAAATATTTTAGTTCAGCAACTTATAAAACTAGAGGGAGTCTGCCAACCTCCAGGAATTGCTATGCAATTCCTTTGAACAGCTCTGCCACCCAAGCTTGCTTTGCTCTTGAGTGGGGTAGACCATTACAATCCATAGAACTAATAGGTTGCTTGACAGTATATTATCAATGTTTAAGGTGGACCGTCAGTCAAAATCTTCCCTATACTTAATATATTACAATTCTAAACTCACGCTTGCGCATATGTTTTTCTGTGTATTGGTTTGAAATTTTTTGGTGCATTCGATATGAATTATTTCTATTATGTAAGCTGTTTTTTATAAATGAGATGTATTCCTATTTTTTTTAAAATTAAATTAAAAAAAAGAATGCAATTTTTTTTATTTGTTCCCTTTAGCAGCCTTCAGATGGCGCTACTAGGGCCTCGATATTCCATTTTGAAGGAGAAGTGACTTTTTTCGTAAATTTTATATATTTCTCAAAAAACTGTTAAGATTTCCCTGTTATAAGCTCAATCGGTTATCTTGTAGACCATATTATATCGAAATTTCTTTTAAAAAGCATTGCTTTAAAAGGATTAAGCGAATTTTCGCCTGTAGAATGCATTCAGTGAACAGTTCATTTCACATTGCAGTAACCCCAAAAGATACTTTCGGACAAATACTGCTTGATTTGTTTACTATTGGATGCTGTATTGACTTTGTCATTGTCAAATTTGTTCTATGCCTGGACTCGCATATTACGAAATAGAGGTTCCTGATATCCAGTTTTTTTAGAGAAATATTGAATATTTTTTATTTTGTTTATAACACATGGGGAACCATCTGTAAAAAAATATCGTTCGCGAAAGCGAAACAGAAGAAGCAAGGTAAATAAAGCTTTGGCCTTAGCACGACAGAGTGTAAAGTAGCCGGAGAAGCAAACAATTTACTAATAAGGTAAGAACACTTTTCATTTTACAATTATATGTGACGTAACTAATCATTCGCCAATTAATTTACGAAATTATATACAAAAAATAGCCCAATTTTTAATGTTGGATTATTCCTCATCAACTCTACACAAACCATCTCAGATTTTCCTGAAATTAGGCAGAGACAAAATAACCCGAATTTATATTTTACTCTGTGATTAGCAACCATTTTAATGTTTCATGAATTATTTGGATTTTTTTCATATTTTATGTACTGAAAATGTAGCAACAATAATAATTTCGATTTAAACTTTTTAATTAAATTTTTCATAAATTAGTGCTGCATATTATTTGAAACTACAGGCAAAATGCTGTAAATTGACACATATCCCATGTCTCAATTCATCCCTACCTCAATTATGAAAGTCAATAGATAAAAATTTAAACAATTTTTAATTGCCTTATAAAATTCAATTTTAATTGTTATTTAATTTTTAAACAATGAAGCCATTGTCATACAATTTTAATATTTTGGCCTGTGGTTTACAACAATACTAACTACACTATGGAATAAATATAATTTTTTAAAAAGAGTTATACTACTTAAAAAATGAATTGTTATTTTATTTTAAACAAGTAGTGTTATATATCATAGGAAGGAAATATAAAATGCTGTAAAGCAGTCCCTATCCCAAGACTCTAGTTCAATTAGGAAAAATTAAGCATATTTAATTAATTTTATTAGCGTTTCTAGTTTTTTCTAGCGTTTTCCTACGCGATAGACCCCAAGATGTTTCTGTATCCTATCATAATGTTGAATGTAACATTCCACAGATTTCAAACGAGTTTAAATTTAAGTAATTTTAATGTAAATTATAATTTTAATAGCATGCACACATTTGAACGTAAGTAAAGTTTAAAAAATAAAATTTGTTATGAATTTTTAATGTGAAATTTTTAAATATGAAAAAAAAGCTTGCATACATGATAAGTGTTGAAGCTTATCATTGATATTTCTGTTTTAGTTGCATTACTACTGGAAAAGATTGTCTTGAATCTACTGAAGTGTTTGATGATGGAAGTTCTTTGTCTCCAGCATTATCTCCCCCCCAGAGGAAATTTGTGAAATACCCTGTTCATCAACTTCAATAGACCATGCCAACAAATTTAGCCATGACCTCTATTCATCAACTCCTAATGTCCACAAGGACTCTTCCATAAATGAAGATGAATTATGCCACAGTTTTCTGACTTCACATTCAGATGAACCCTGTAATGTTTTTCATGTCCTGATACTGCTGATAGCCCTTCCTTGCTGATTGACTCTGAAAATTCTGTGAAGCCACCATCCTTCTCATCAGGCAGAGTGATCTGTGACATAGGATATGTCATAACTCAAGCACGAAAACTGGAAGACCACAATCATATTTGCAACTTTAATGGAAGACTAATTTACAAAAGTGTTCTAATTCGTGGTCTTGTACATACTTACACTTTTGAATGCAGCAAGGTGTTATGGGGTCATAAAGAGACTGATAGGGAGCAAGGTTGCCTGAACAAACTAGCAGTATTGGGGGCAATGTCTACTAGAATTGGGTATTCACAAGAGGAGCAAAAGTTCAGCATAATGAATATGACTTATATGTCAAAAAACACTTGCTACTTCTGAAAAGGCTGCAGGTGATGGCATTGAAGCATATTCTAAAGATACTATGGATGCTGCAATAGATGAAGAAAAGAAATTAGCAAAAGAAGGATGTAATGTAGCACTGCCTTCTCTATGCTAACTGCCTGTTCGTTCTTAAAAAAAGCTGTATTTGCGTAGGGACAAGATTCGCCAGTAGGGAGTGCTGCTAGCGTATAGTAGCTGTTTGTTTACATTCCTTTGATTACAACGCAATAGAATTTTCAACGTCTGATTTAAACTTATTTTTACGAATTTAAAACTAACTGAAATTGTTTATAATGGCATATTGTTGCATTCTGAAGTGTACTTCAAAGTTTGTGAAGGGTTGCAGCATTTCATTCCACGAAATTCCAACGAACGAAGAGCTAAGATGTAAGTGGCTGAAAGTCATTTCGGGGAAGAACTGGACACCGAACTTTACTTCTAACTACTCTCGTATCTGCAGTAAACACTTCTTGGATTCTGATTTCAGTCACACTACGAAGTTTAAAAGACTTTTGAAAACCGCCATACCAAGTGTTTTTCCGGAATATCCGAACTATTTAGAGCCTCCATCTAAAAAATTGCGATCAACAGCTGTGTTGGAAAAACGAAACTGATCTGAAAGTGAACAACTTCCGAAATTAAAGGTGCAATCAAACGAACAGAACTGCGAGTTTTCATTGATAGAAGAAAAAACTAAAGATGCAGAAGCTCAAGTTGATTTTATAGTCAAGGAAAGAAACAAAAAACTAAATGCTTCTAAAGTTCAAACTAAAAAATATTTGAAAAAGCTGCAACAGTTGCAAGTCAAGTATGACCAAACTAGAACTTTAATGAGTATTTGGACAATCCTTTAATAAAATCTTTCATTAAAGTATTGAATGCTAAACGAGATAATGAGCCTTCAGCTTCATTTGTAGTGGACTTGGTAAAAAACTTTGGTAAAAAACATCCAACCTACTCAGAAACCACAATTCTCACAAAAGTCTGTTGTGGAGGGCTTCTTCGACTAAAGGATATGAATATGCACAAAGAAACATTTCCCTAAAGATGCAGATGCCATCCCGCACAACACTCCTTCGGTACATGGGGAATGTTTCAGCTATTAATGATGCAGGAATAAATCCTCTAATTGCAGGAAGAATTGTCTAAGTTGTAATAAACTGCCTGACAACATGACCCAAACAGTTCTGCCATTTTTGTACAAGTGTCTTGCTTTGCAATGCGATAATCTAAATAAAGAAGAGTGTCACAGGGAAAAATTATGCAAACTCATTGTGGTTAAGTTTTTACGTCCAATTCTGGGCAACTATGCAAAGAATGTTACTGAACAACAGCAAAAAATAAACAAACTTAAGAAAAAGCCACTTTCCCGAAAAATTCTTACAGTTAATCCGTAAAATTATTTTGTGTTTATATTTAAAATTTTTATGAATTTTTTTTTCACAAATTGGATTTTAAATTGTTTCATTATTTTGAATAGGGTTTGTTATTTGTGAAGAAGTAATGAGAGTTCAGCAAATGTTTGTAATGTATACAATGTGAAAAAATTTGATGAATACTTTATTCCAACATGATATCTCTCTATGCAATGCAGCATGATACATCAACCAGTCAGTTATGAGTTCTAATAATCCTTCTAAATTGTAAGGAAATTAATGTTGTTGCCACAATTGTTATGATATATTTAACTTTTAAAAATATTTCCATGCTGTAAAATCTAGAAAAGAGTAGGGGATCACATTGGAACAGATTTTATATTTTTATCCCAATTTGCCAAAATAGCCATTTTTTTAAAAATCGTACATAATGTGGTTACTTGTAGGTAGTACATGTTTTCCCTCTCATCATAATTTAAAGCTTAAAATGTGTATGTTATTAGCTTTTTAAATGCAATTGATGTTATTCTTATTTTATTACAAAATAAGAACACAAATTACATTTCTCTGTGAAAAATGATTTTTGTCTATTTTCTTCTCTTTTTCAGAAATCTTTCATAATATTTGTACAAATAGGGTACTCTTTTACTATACCTTATTTATGGAACTTCTCATTGAATTTTATATATTTTTTTTATCATTTCTAATAAATTGTTAATTGTAAACTGTCTCTCTAACTTCAAACAACACCTTTGAAATATTTACCTTATTAAAATAAAGCTTGAGAACTAGTTAAGGAAATACAGTTGCAACTCCAACACATTTCCAATTTTTCTTTCTTTAATTTTTAAAAAAATATATTAAAAATATTATTGCAAATTCAAGGTACTTCTTACAAAATTACTGGTGTTGAGCAGTATGATTGAATAAAATATTTTTATAATCTATGCAAAATAACTATTACCATTCTTTTACAGATAAAGAGATATATAACTTGAACTTTTATATTTTGCACTTAAATCTCCTACAAAATATAAAATTATGATTTTTTGGGGATCATAAGCATATAATTTTTAAGTGATTAATTTATTGCCACACTAATTTGAATAAGATTTTAAACGCGAAAAGAAGTTTGAATTTCCTCACAGTTGTACTATAGCGAGAGAGCGAGATTGATTATACGCTGCGAGCGCTCGTAGTGGCCGATTGGTGTACTATCGTCATCTTGTCGTAGCAGGGGAACAGCGAAAGTCGGACAGGCAGTTTCAATAGAGAAGGCAGTGAATGTAGATAGGGATGGCTTCTACAATGTATGTGTAATTGTATATGGAGGCTGGTATAAGCGTTCCTATGGGCATGGCTACAATGCATCAAGTGGCGTGGCAGTAATGGGTGCTTTGACGAAGAAAATTTTGTACATAGGTGTCAGAAACAAAGTCTGCCTTATTTGTCGTGCCATTGAAGATGGAAGAACCCCTTCAAAAGACCACATGTGATCAAAAAACTGGACTGGCCCTTCAACTGCCATGGAGAGTGACATAATTGTCAAAGGTTTAAAGTACTTAGAGAAAGTACACAGCATTCGTTGTACAAAGGCTGATTGGGGATGGCGACATAAACTTAATGACAAAAGTGCAGGAAAATGTAAGATTTGGTTGTAGGATACAAAAAAATCGAATGTGTAAATCATGCTGTGCGAAGGTATTTTAGAGCCTTGGAGAAAATACATCAAAATTCCCATGGAGTGAAGGGTATCTTGGCCCGAAAAATATTGCAACAGCGTATATCAAGGCTTATAATGCCAAGGATAATGCTGTGCCGAATTTGCAAAAACCAGAGCTAGATAAAGTTGCAAAGCTAGCTGCTGGATCCTAAATGGACCTGCCCATGTTTTTGGTAAACATGACTTGTGTGGAAATTTCTGTAGTCGGAAGGAAAGTGATCCGGACCCATGTGTACATGAAATTATGACTGATACAGGAATGTTTTCAGCTATAATGGATGAAATCCGACGTACACTTGTATCATGCTGCAACACATTAATTTTTAACTGCACTAACAATCCAGCAGAGAACTATATGAGCCAGTTAATGCAAAACCATAGGTGGGAAGAGAATTGACTTTGCCAAGGGAAATTCAATCAAACGTCGGGCAAACATCGCAACTGTGGCTTTTCAAAATCCAGCACAGAAATGGCAGCACAATGCTCTTAAAGCTTTGACAAGACGAAGCCCAGGAACCCCACATTATAAATAAATTTATCACCACACGACTTAAATCCCACATTAAAAGGCTTAACAGAAGAAACCTCTTTGTTCGATATAAACGTGAGCATGTAGCTAGGGGTGGGGACAACAGTTATGGGGATCAACCTGATGTTCCCGATTTGGATGCAAGCATTGTTCAACTAAAAACACTTGAACACATGTCCTCTATTGCAGTGAAGTCTAGGGATGAACTGGAAGAACTAACCCGTGGCCAAGCTTCATGTGAAAGATGGAGATATGAGCGATCGAAAAGGATTCCTTCCTCACTCTTCAAAGATGTTACAGGGAGGAGATCTACTACTCTTTGTGCCAACTTGGTGAAGAGAATCATTTACTCAGAAAAAATATCTGTCAAGGCCATGGAAGTTAGCCATTACAAACAGGGATTTGTATGGAGCCCTAAGGACACCAAAATAATCCACATTCAGAGGGATGGTAATTTCTGAGAAAACGTTGTTCCTAAGCTGCAGCAGTTTTACGTAGAATGCTGTGTTCCAGAAATTACTGATCCTAGAGTTCCAAGGAAGAAAACCATTAGAGAGCCAGAATATATACTTGAAGCCATAAGACAGAAACAGGAAGCACAGCAGACAGGAAACAGAAAGCAAACCCTTCAAAGGCAACAAAGAAAAACGACCATATGCATGATGCACATTTTATAATATTTCAACGAGTAGACTTATCTGTGAAATTCTTAATACCCTGTACCAACTTGATATCTTTTGCTTTCTGAAAATAGTGTATTGAGAAAAATTCAGTTGGTGTCCTTTTCTAATAATCCGATAACAAAGAAATTTTAAGTTTTAAAAATTATAATTTTATATAAATTTTTAACTAATCTATATTTTTATTCCAGTGTATGGTCGATGTAATTCTGTTGCACCCACTACCCAAAAACCCCATGTGTCTTTATCCAACCTGCTCATTCTTCGAGGCCCTGAATCCCATCTTGCGGACCCAGAACATCTTCACAAGCCGACACTCCCCTATGCTTCATGGGCCCCACCACCCCTCAGGATTAAAATGTGGACTCACCCAAGCCCATTCTTGCCTTATGACAAGACAGCTGTGTTGGCTAATAATGGGCAGATGTCGGTGGAGTGTGCCGATGTGGCTGTGGCGAAAGCTTGGAAGCTGTTCAATTATAAAGCATATTTCCATCATTATGTTGCGTGTGGGCTGAGTGAAGAGGAATTTAAATCTGCTGTCATTGATGTTGAACAGATTATCGCTAGTTATAATTCTCTGAGGACGTAAAGTAGTACTACAATATTTATTTTGTATTGCTTTGGTAAAAAAATTTGTGCCTTTCAAACTTTAGACTTTGCTCAAAAATGAGGACTGACTATATACCTGTGGCGGTTCACCTCATAACATCAAATACTCTAAACAACCATGCTGGCAATCACATTTAACATGGTGGTTTAAAAGTAAAGAGTACCTATACCTTTTAAAGTATTTAGGCTTAGCACGGACCCTCACATCACAGTTTCTGGTATGCTCATCGGCTACCCTTGCATGCCACATAGCCATTCCCACTTTATTACAAGTTATCCTTGTTGACCAATAATGGACAGGTTGAATGTGGTTGGGAAGTAGATAAAGCTTCCTTGGAAGATGTTAACTTATATTAAGTCATATGTTTATTATGTTGAGTTAAGAAGGTTTTAAATGTTGTTGCATTTCAAATGGTTATCTAGTCAAAAAGCTTTGATGCATAGAATTTTTAACATTTCTTTAATTATCTGTGATACATCGCATAAGCATGTTAAGAAATGCATAAGTAAAAAAAAATATTTTGTTTATCCTTTAAGTATTATGGTGTGTAGTGATTCTGTTTAGTATCAACACTTTGGAGGTTGTTTCTTAATTTTCAAATAATTCAAATAAAATTTATTCTGTTTGACCTTTCACATTTATATTACAGAAATTATTAAAATACTGATATTCTTTTTTCCCCTGTTAAATAGTATAGCTGAAATATATTTATTTAAAATATATAACTAAATACCTTACTTATGCATGAATTTGTATTGCTCTGTATTATTATGTAAAGTAAATGTGTTATTTTTATCAATGTTAATTCGTGATTTTTTTATGCTCATTGACAAGCATTCACATTTTTTTAATCAAACATCCCACTAGATAGTATGTAAGTATAGAATATTTATAATAGATTGTTTGTAAGATACTCTATGCAGACTTCACGAGGAGATGTTTCGTCGCTATTGATGTGTTGTGTGCATTTAAATATAACTTAAATTTTGTTATTTTTTAAGCAGCACTTAAGTTTTTTGGGAGAAGTTTATATTAATTATTAATAATAATATTAAACAAATTTATTATATTATCCGTTTAACATAATATATAGTAATTGTGATTTTATGAACTCATATGTTGATGTAGTTAGTATAACATATTTATAAAAAAAACTTTCATCCCCTCTCCCTCAAATACTAAATACGTTTCATTAATCTGTTGAGCTTTATTAGATTCCAGCAAAATCCAACAAATATATATTAAAAGTTTGTTTTTAAAAATTTCATGTTAGTTATTTGCTGAGGGGCTTCTTGTCAATTTCATGAAATTTGAGGTTGGCTTAAGCCCCAAAAATAAAATTTTTGGCTCTATAAATGCAAAAAACAGTTGTCTGAGATTTTTCTTTGTAATTGATAGTTTATTCTAATATTGTTTTCAATTCAAGGAAAAATGACCTTTAAAATTAACTGCTGAAAACTTTTTTTGTTGCAAAAACTCTGAAATCAAGTTGACCCTTGCACAACTTAATTTTTTCTATAAATAAACAACTGATACCCGTAATCAAAGGCTGAAAAGTTATTTTCAGATCTTCTATTGAATCATTTTAGTGGTTAATGTTTACAGGAACATTAAAACAAAACATCCACTTAAATAGATGTCAGGTTTCAGGAAGTTATACATTTGAAATAAAGAGCATCTACATTTGTTGATAAGATGTAATTTATTTTTACAATAGAAACAATGACATTAATCAACGAACAGATATTTAGCTTCGAGAGATAGATCAAAATCTATTATTTTATCTTATAAATGTATTTTCATGTGCAACTTTAAATCACCTTACAAAAGTATTGATAAAAAATAACACCAAAGTAAATAAAAATTCTTGCATTGCTTTAGCAAGATATCAATATAGTCTTTCTCTCTCCTTTTCTCTTTTAACACATAACAAAAGGACAAGTTTAAAATAATAAATAACAAAATACCTTTGACAAATATCACCTCATTTATCAGAAGAATGGTTCATTTTAGAAATCGCAATAGAATGTTACACAATGAAGCAGAGATTAAATTGGATCTAAGGCCACTAATCTCATGCACAAAAAGTTTTCTGGTGATTCTTGTTTGGCCCATCTTTAACCTTAAATTTGGCTTTTTTCTATGCTTGTCCATCTACACTAATCTATAAAATGGTTATTCACACCACAGGGTTTTATTTTTTTCAATGTTAGGTTCATAACATCACAGATATCAAGAAAACCAATAGTTGATTGAGAGTCTAGTTGCAATACTCCAAAGTATAACTAAGATATAGGGTTCTACGGATTCATTGGTTACTTTATCCTATTGTATTTACAATTATCAAAAGTTGTCAATGAAAAAGGACGAACCATATCTTAGTTAAACTTTGGAAAATGCGAGTTTTAGGACTAGATCCTTCATTTTATTTGACCATTACCATTAAAGGAACTCAAAATAAAGATTAACCATTACAATTTCTCACATCCAATAGCAGCTGAAATAACATCCATAAAAACTATAGCAAGTCATCCACTTATTATTTCCCATCAACTATTTTAATGGACTTTCTGTAATAAACCATTCAAAAAAGATAAGTCCTTATTAAGGAAAAGTTTTTCCTCATAAGTATACAGATACTTTTACTCTAGAAAAGAGCAGTGTTCCTATAAATGAAGCAATAGTCAAAAAGTTCGACCCCAGGAGTGGAAGTCCAGCTTTGCTTATGTATGTTTTGAAGCTACTTTCTTCAATATCTTCATCATTTGTGTCTGGAGGTTCTTCTGTTCTGCTTGGACATCCGAGCCATAACTCGTTGGCGTTACGAGTTTTGTTTTTCTCCACTCTCATGTGGAAGTCGTTGAATTGCCAAAATTTCTTGTCTTTGAAGAAGTATGTGATGCCTGAAAAATATGGTTATCAGGATTTAGATTGCATAATACATTAAAATACAGTACAAATTGACATTTTGCCCAAAGATGTTCCTAAAATTAAAATTTGTTTTTATATGTTAAGGAAATTTTTAATTGTTATACAGGCACTGTTTTTTTGTGAAGTGGAGATCTTTCGAAATTTAGACCCATTCATAGATTAAAAAATGATTTTAACACTGTTGGTTTATATTGTAAAAATACATTATACATGTTTTCAACTGTAATGTTATGAGCTTTATATCAAAAAGGGTAATGTCACCAAGTTGATACAATTATTCTACACTATTTAGGACCACATCTTTTAAATAAACAAGTAAAATTGTAGAATTATTGGAGTATCTGAGACATTTTTACATTAATTTTGGTATTACTTAAATGTTTATTTAAACTGGCCGATTTATATTAAAAAAAAGATTGTACTGTAGTTTCTTTAATTTCCCCTTTCTATTTATATTATCCAACTCTACTTTGGCATTTACTTTGTGTGAATTTTTTTATATTGCTCCTTTAAAACATGTTTTTATGGTAGATTATAGAATAAATTTTTATCAGATTTTTTAGGCATTTTTTTTAATGTTGAGGTGTAAAAAAAAAAGAAAGTTAATTTTAACATAAAAAGTATGATGATTTATCAAGTTTTGCAACCTATTTCATTTTTTTTATTCGAACTTTCCCCTACAGTTGCAGAGCTTAGTAGTGGTAGAATGTGCCATTAGACATTTTTGAAAAAAATTGAGATTTTTGTGTCAATGAACATGTCTTTCCCTCCTTTAAACCTAACAAATGTTACCTTTTTCATAAACTAATAATTTTTATTGTTTGCAAATACAGTTTTTAACAGATCTAAGTGAAAACCATACTTTAATGTTCATCTTCTTTGTCACATAACACGTTCTTCCACTAAACTCTTCAAATGTAAGATTACCACATCCCTTAATAACTCACCATCAGTGTTCTGAAAGGCAGCATCTATATTCGTAGGCACTCCCCTCCACATGCCCATATGCCTTGGATAATCCAGTTCCACTCTGCCTTCTCTCTCATCATACCTCCAGTACTGATCTCCAGCAAAAAGGTATGTCTTTCCATTGTATCCCCAAACCATGGCGGCATCTATGCGCTTCAAGTCAGGTGGCAAACCCAAGTCGGTCAGTGGCCTGGGATAGCCGGGGACTTTGTAATTTCCTTCAAAGAGCCAGTATTCTGGTCCTAGAATTAAAAACATAACATTATTAAGAAATCAGAAGAAATTATTAAAAACACTAAACAAACGCAGAATGTGTAGTAAAATTAATTAGGAACCACTGTGATCCCTGATTTCGTACGAAAACCTATAAAAGGGCTTATTTTTCACTCACAATGACTATTGAATGGCTCTGCCAATACTCTACTTTTATTTTTAAATTTGTATTTTTTTTTAAATTAACTAAAATGTCTGTTGAACTTTCTAGTTAATGCTTTACTTATGAGTACAAAGTGCATCCATGAAAATAAAATTTAGAAAACCATTTTAGATAATTCAAATGGGTTTAGAAATTGCGTTTATTAATTAAAAAAACTTAAAGTTAGTAAAACTTTTTTTCGTACCTGAGAAAAACACAATTTTTGTATCATCTGAACGCTCATATACAGCATCCACTACTTCAAATTCACCACCATAAAAGAAGCGGTTAATTTCTACAGGATAGTTCTGCATCAAACCTTTATCATCTTTCCTCCAGAAATACTGCAAAATACATAAATAGGTGAATACTTTTTATAGTTTGTTATTTAACTTTACCATGTTAAATCTTCAAAGTGCATGTCTTAATATCTCTTGTATATTTATAAAATAATCTTTTTTTGGTTTAAATTTTTATCTCTAGAACCGCACACAAGTACGAGAACCTTAACAGCATCAGAGCATTTGTCCTGTGTAACTAACCCGTTCCGAACATGCTATTTCTCTCATAAATTATGCGGCAATAAAATCTCCCTCAACGAATGTGTTTTGAGTTCTTGAATATACGATCATCTATATCATGTTTTATAAAGTTTTTGTCATTTAATTCACAGTGGGCAAACGTATTTGTACTTTATTTAATTCAACAATCAAAATTTTTGCAAACAAGTTTTGCAGGGAGAAAATAATTAAAATCACCTATTTTTTTACTTGAAAAAGACCAGCAACGAAAATTATCACACTCAAAAAATATAAACTCATAGAATTTAAAGTTAGAAGCAGGGTTGTTATCTGGTAATCTGCCTAAAATAACCAGCAGTATCATCCATTAACAACATAATCCAACAATGAGAAAATTATTTCGTATCCATCAACCACCTACCTTTCCTTTGAAGATGTACAGTTGTCTTCGGATCACAGTTATTGCATCAAACGTCGTGTTGCAGGTCTGGGGCTTTAGGGGCTGACCCGGATCCTTCGGATGGGTCGGTGGGGCGCCCGAAGCGGGGCGGCGAGGAGGGGGCGACCGTCCAGGGGCCCGAGTGCTCGGTGGAATGTATGGGGAGAGGGGCACGAAACGAGGCGGGTTGCGAGATCCTGAAATGGAAAAAAGGTTGTTTGGTTGGAGATTGGAGACATGCTACAGCTCGGAAAAAAACTAAGACGGAATGTGTATGCAACATAAAAATTAATAGTATCGCATGTTTCATTATTTTTACGGCTTAAATACTGTCACTGATTGACTGTGGTTTTAAATTATGATGCCCGTCGCCAATAGCCCTAGTGTAGCTCTAATACGATGATATTCAACATAACCTAACCTACGGCTTAAATATCATTAATACTTTTTTTCTCTAATGGGGCTGCAACATTGGCGAAATTAAAACAAAATTTAACCTCCAAGAAAGATCCCGAGCCATTATCAATATATCGCTCTCTCTACCAATAGCCTTAAGAAGGTAGGACATAGAAAAGGTACGCTGTAGTGCGATGTACTACATACCTCTCTTTAAAATTCGGCGGCCCATGGATTTTTTTTTAAACTGAATTCGCAGGATAAGCGACAGTCTATTGTAATTTAAATTATATTTCTAGTATAATTCATAAACAAAGTATTCGGAAGTATCTGTAAATCTCAAAGATTGGCAAATAGCATTTAAGAAAATCAGAGCAATTGTTAATCCCCTAAAAACGGCAAATATTGAATATCGCGAATCCTCAAAAAGTGGCTAATCGGCATCGGCAATTTTTAGCCTACTTTTCTTTTTTTAATTCGAAAGAATTAAAAAAATGAAAAAGTAGGTATTGACATGCGGTCGATGTCCGTCTGTCCGTCTGTCCGTCCGTACCCCCCTTCCAAAATCGGTTCTAATCATCGGATATTAAAAATTCTTTTTTTGTTAGAAAGCTATAACCTCAGATACCCAACTTTCATACTTTTTGTCCGTCTGTCTGTACGTCCGGACGGACATAAATCTACTATCTGTCGGCGAATTTCCCATTGAATTAGCATTGAAATTCAATTTTGAGTCATTTAAATCACTGTAGGTATTGAAATGCGGTTGATGTCCAACTGTATGTCTGTCCATCTGTCTGTCTGTTCGTATGTCTGTCTGTTCGTATGTCTGTCCGTCTGTCTGTCCGCCTGTCTGTCCGTTTGTCTGTCTGTCTGTACCCCCCTTCCAAAATCGGTTCTAATCATCGGATCTTAAAAATTCTTTTTTTGTTAGAAAGCTATGACCTCAGATACCCAACTTTCATACTTTTTGTCCATCTGTCTGTACGTACGGACGGACATAAATCTACTATATGTCGGCGAATTTCCCATTGAATTAGCATTGAAATTCAATTTTGAGTAATTTAAATCACTGTAGGTATTGAAATGCGGTTGATGTCCAACTGTCCATCTGTCTGTCCATCTGTCCTGTCTGTCCGTATGTCTGTCCGTCTGTCTGTCCGTCCGTCTGTCTGTCTGTCCGTACCCCCCCCCCCCCCTTCCAAAATCGGTTCTATCCATCGGATCTTAAAAATTCTTTTTTTGTTAGAAAGCTATGACCTCAGATACCCAACTTTCATACTTTTTGTCCGTCTGTCTGTACGTCCGGACGGACATAAATCTACTATCTGTCGGCGAATTTCCCATTGAATTAGCATTGAAATTCAATTTTGAGTCATTTAAATCACTGTAGGTATTGAAATGCGGTTGATGTCCATCTGTCTGTCTGTTCTTATGTCTGTCTGTCTTTCCGTCTGTCTGTCTGTCCGTCTGTCTGTCTGTCCGTACCCCCCTTCCATAATCGGTTCTATCCATCGGATCTTAAAAATTCTTTTTTTGTTAGAAAGCTATGACCTCAGATACCCAACTTTCATACCTTTTGTCCGTCTGTCTATCTGTACGTCATAATGCTTGGAAAATTGGTACAAAATAGTCAAAAATATTGTACATTTCCGTAACAATGACGTTTTTTATTTTCAATGTAGACTTGACCTACCGTAGAGCATCCGAATGGCGACCGTGTCGTCGTGCGGCAACTGGAAATTGTCCTGTATGTACTGGTAGAAGGGGTTCATGAGGGCGCCCGTCACGGAAGAGTGGGACAGACCTAGGGAATGACCGAACTCGTGGGCCGCCACGGCGAACAAGCGGACACCTGGAAGAAAACGGAACATTTAAAATCAAGGAAAATTATCAGGGATTGGAAAGTTTAAAAAAAATAACTCTGTTAGTTACTTAATTAAAAAAAGTAACTGTTACAGTTACTTAATACAAAAAGTAACTCGTTAAAGTCCCTTAATATGAAAAATAACAAATCACAGTTTTAAAAATTTCTAGTTATAAGAAAAATTGAAAAAGTCATCCTTACCGTTTTTCAAAGAGAACCAAGACTAAATAAATAGGGACAATCGGAAAAAGTTAAGTACGAAAATTCGAAGTTGATAGAAGCTAAATTATAAATAATTAAATTTAAGTCGAACTCTGAACTGTGCCGAAAATATCCGTGAAGAGCGACGTGAGAAGTAACGGAAAAGTAACAAAATTTGTAGTTACTTCGTTACCTCTAAAAGTAACTAAGTTACAGTTAATTTCTGAAAAATCTAACGGCGTTACTTTTCGTTACCTGAAAAAAGTAACTGTTACATGTAACTGTACATACACTCCAATCTCTGCAAATTATTATTAATTGTTTAGAGAGTACGTACGTTGTTGAAATATTTTTTATTTGTTGGAATAATAAAATGCATACATAGCGCGCGCATAAATAATTGTAAATGCATATAATTCTGGATACCTACTAAAATACCAAGTAGTAGTAATTAGCCATTTATGTACATAAACTGTACTTATAAGTATCACTTATAAGGCCGCTGTTTTACTTTTCATTGTTGATTTGGAGGAAATGGGGGCAAGGTGGAACTTTTTGATATAATTGTATGGTGTTAGAACATTAAAGTCTACGGTAAAGTACTCGTAAAATTCTTCGGAAAAATGTAATTTTAGTTACCTGCGCTAAATCCCGGCGCTTATGCCCAGACGGTACTTATCAGTACCATTAAAAAAAACATTTTACTTTTCATTGTTCGATCAAGGGAATAGATGGTAGTAGAGATTTTATTAATGCAGTATTCAGTTTCAAAACATTAAAGACTGAAATGGTAAGTCATAGTCATTCAACAAAATTTTTAACTCACTTTTAACAAGTTTTAAAATTTTAAAATTTTAGTTTAAAACGATTAAACATTTCAATTTCTATCAATTTATGAAATTGGGGGATTTGAATTAAAATCGTTTTTTGGTGATTGTTGAAGAAAATTTGAAATAACAAAAGTTGCGCACAATATTCTCTATCTGAAAATTTAATAATTAAATTTTATTTATGGGATTCTTTCTTTTGTTGTCAATAGCCTGACTACCAAATAGGGATTACAAATATTAGTTGGTTAAACAAAAAGCTCCGAGTTCCGTCATTGTAATTACGACACCCTGTATACTTTTTTTTAAAACTAACTTACATTACTTATAAAATAAAATATCAAACTTAGGGAAAAGGAAGAAGTTAAGATTTGTTCGCATTTATTTACGTATCATCACATTTAAGCACTTTGACCTTATAATTAACATTCTGTTTAGTGAACTATTTTAAGGTCCCCACTGGTTTAAAGTTCAAAGTCTGTATTAACTAATTCGATTGCATTTGTCGGCTAAGTAGAGTAGACACCCCTGAGTCTATTATGCAAAGTTTAAGTGACTATGACGCATCAACTACTATTACGAACAGGGGAGAGGGAGAGAGTAAGCATACACGCACCCGGCACCTTTACCTTTAAAAATCAATAAACTGGATTCAATGAACTCAATTCAGCTAAAACTTATTCCACGAATGAGGTAAAACAATGGAATCTAACGCAGTTGGTCTCCAGGCATATTGGGCGTTGTTATTTTTAAAGTAAATTGAAAGTACATTGAAAAGTCTAAAGGGGAGTACTATTATATTTTTTATTGAATTGGCTTGGAGTAGAAATGTAATTGAACGACGAAGATAAAGGAAATGGCATATTGTAAACGATTTTTTTAGATTGTCAGATTTTAATAACAATTCGATTAATATTCGCAATTAGGGAATGGAAGTTTTTCTTATACTTTTTCCATGCATTATTTTCCAGCAGAAAATATTGTATGTAAAAATGTTTTAATTAAAAGGTTAGTTAAAGGCAATGAAACGCCTTGCGTAACGAAACGCCATAAAAAAAATTCTCCATTGAAGAGTTTTCATAACTTTTAAAATTGTGACACTTTAACTAATTCTTATTTTTATACAGCACTAAATATCAAGTTTAAAAGTCCTAGGTAATGAAATGTCATCTTAAGCAAAACAAGTTCCCCATTGCATAGTTTTCAACAAAAAAAACTTACCCTTTCGAAATCTTACTCTTGGACACACATGTCAACTAATTAAGAAAATGGCAATTTCACAGAAGGTCAATTTTTATGATTCAACAATTGGTCTGGCACAGTAAGACAAAATTCCATGACAATTTCGTTGTCTGAAGAAAAATAAACTGTGCCAAAAATGACGATAGTAAAGTGATTAAAATTGGATTACGCACAGCTTAATCGATGCGCAAATTCTATTCCATTCAAGATGCCATTTTTATGCTCATTTAAGGTAAATTCAAATGTTTTAAGCTTGGAAAAAACATCATTTAAACAAACGGATATTGAAGAAAATATTAGTCTAAAAACGGTCATTTTATAACGATTTTACGATATTCTGTACTAGTTATTTTGCACAGGGAGTCCTTGAGGTGCCTTGGCTACGATTGATCGTTTGGGGTGCTATTTGGATATTCACAGACTCACAGGTAACATTGTTTCAGAAAAGATCCTTGGGGGGGGGACCTCTTAGTCTCGGAGGAAAAGCAAGCTAAGAGTTGGGGTAGGTTTTGTGGAGTTGAGACGAATGTAGAAATTTATAACCACAGTCAAGTGACGAGCCGACACCTGAGTAGCGAGTACGCACCTAATGCACGGCAAGAGCTTTACCGACTGGACTCCCCAATCTCTTATTCGTCTGAGAAACGCTCATTTTGTAACGATTTTACGACATCTATACTCTGTACTATAAACTAGTCCTTGATGTGTCTCTTGGCTACGATAGATCGTTTGGTGGGGTGCTATTAGATTATTCACAGACTTACAGGCAGGGGTGCCTACAAGGGGGGGGGGGGGGTCAACGACGCAGACTGCGTCGTTGAAATTTTAGGGGGGGGGGTGAATTTTTTTATAAAGATTGTTAATAAACAGCCAATCTTGATAAAAAAAATCAGCTAACTCTTATTCTTACAAATTATCTGCCAATAGGGGGGGGGGCCTCAGAACTTGTACTCTGGCTAATTTTTATTTGGTTTAAAATAAAACACAAAAAGTAGCAAGAAAATCAAAAGTGGCTCCAATTTGTGTATATTTTATTGCCTTCAAAGAATAGGAATGGGTAACCATAATTTAAAGTAACACCAGGAAAAAAGGAGTTATAAATTATGTTCGTTGGCGTCTTCCAGACGATAAGATTTCTGACAATTATTTCCAGCAAACAATCCGATCACTGTAATAAAGTTTAAACACTCATAAATCTCACGCACTTTTATAAAACATTTCGGTGAATTGATGACGTTCGCATAGTTTGCCAATGGTATCAATGAGATATTCCCGCCATATTTTGCAGCTGGCTCATAAATCTTTCGAACTTTGTATGCCATTTTTACGAATTAATGACCTTCAGATAATATTTTTGACTTTTTCCCGCCAAATTAGACTCGAAGCCAAATATAATCAGTAGGGAAATACTTCTCGTCTTGTGTCACATGTGTGGGTCTGGGTGATTGAATATAATTAAATAGTTCAATTCCGAGTTTCATGGTAAGAATTTTGTTATATTTAACTTTAATTTTTTAAATTTTAGTTTTTTTTAAGTGAAACTATCTCTGTAAACATTATAAAATAATTCTGATCTGTTTGATAATGTCAAATGTGTTGTATTAGATAAAAAGCTATACCAAGATAAACTTTTTTATGCATTAAGAATTGAGGGAATGAATTGGAAGCCGTTTTTGATTGTATCACGTGTCCGGCTATTTTTAGTGATTTAAAAAATAATATAATTACATAAATTTGGAACGGAATTTTGACCAATTATTTAGATTCCGATAGCTTTTGCTGTAAAGAAAACCTTTTTAAAGGAAAATTAAAAATAGCTTGTAATTCCGTATTTTATTTCCGTAAGATATTCCAAAAGGTGCTTCCCTTTTTCGATTAGGGGCAACTCTGCTTTGACCTATCAGTAGGAAAATGTTTAAGAAGAAAGTCAGTACTAGGGTTTTATTTCTTGGGATAAAGTTAAGTTACCTCATTCGATGGTACTTGAAATATCATTTTACTATAAAGGTTTTTTATATACACCGTAATGATGTAGTTAGAGACTACTTTGGTTAGGTGATATAAAAAAAAATCCTCACCGTTTTTTTGGGGGTGGGGGGTGGGTAATAATTTTCTAGGGGGGGGGGGGGGCGTCGTTAGCTCTGGGGGGGATCGGCACCTCTGCTTACAGGTAACATTGTTTCAGAAAAGGTTGGAAACCTCTTGGAGGTAAAAGCAAGTGTAGACTCTCCCAACCCCAAAACGAACAAAATCGGAAAGGTCTGTTCACTGTCTCCTCGAAACTATCAGCGCCTCCACTTTCAACGACAGTTGCCCGGAGCTTTTTATAAACAGCGTTTATCTTGCCTGTGTTCTTTCTTCTTATTTGCGATTTTTCTTTCTCAACGTCTTCGGGTCTTCGGAGAGGCCCGTGGGTCGTGTGACTGATAGCGCTACGGTAGATTTGCGGACGATTCTAGTGGATCAACTAAGGGACAAGCGTGGTATCCCAACACGTGTACAAACACACGCGACTTATTTTTTGTTCGAGTTGTGTTTAGATAGCGGAATTCTTTGTATTACGAGATTTATTTTTTCCCGAACGTCCTTATTTGCTTTGTGCTATAACTGTTAATTATAGTTCAGTTGGCTGGCGGATGGGGGAAAAGAGCTCGAGAGAATTGAGACGTGACATTTCTGAGCCGTTAACCGAGGAATATAGACGTTATTTATTGCGGCCTGTCACAACAACAACGGAACATACAACTTATCTATTCTAATAATAAAAAAATTTAAGAGTTTGGTTTAGTATGAAAAACTTAAAAAACCATTAATTTTTTTAACCATAAAAATCAAAAGTTACAAAGGTACTCTTAAAATTATTTTTAACTGTCATATAAAGACGTTTAAGAACACACCTTCGGAGTATACACATTACAAGATAATCTAAACAATAATCCAAAGAGGGAAATAATCCGCAAATGCATTGCATTATATTGTGCTACTTGTATATGAAACAAACTCCGTATAAAGGAAATTACTATCTTATTTTAAAATAACTAAAAGATAAAAAGGCGCTGTGGGTCTTCTATAAATTGATACTACAATTATAACATAGACAAGTGAATTTTTTATTTTTTCTCGAATTCCTATATCGTGCAACCCTTAAAAATATCTTAACATCAAGTTGAAGAATAGTTCTAAGTTATTCATTCTAAAAATCTTACTGGATTTTCGAGCTTGGTACTTTGAATATTTATTTTCAAGAAATTATGTGTCAGCCATAAATATTCACAAATAGCACAAGTAACATTCCTAGTGACAAAATCAAAACGCAATCTTCTACATAAAAAACCATTAATTATTTTTTTAAACCATGAAAATAAAAAGTTCCATAAACGGTTAGTAAACGGATCAAAAGTTAAAAGTTACTCCTAAAATTATCCTTTTCTGTCATACAGAAAACTGAAGAACTAAAATTATATAAATTTTAATAATTTGTTTCCCTTTCATCAAAAACTGGCCTCTTACACCCCATTTTTACTTTTAATACACTCTTAAACAAAAAAAAAAGTCTTTATAAACACCATATATTAGTACCAAAAAGAGATATTCTACGTTTTTTTTTAGAAACAAAAACTTTTTCTTGGAATAGGATTATCTAAACATTGAGATCGCGCGTAGATTTTTAAGTTTACTTCTTCGTCTTAGAAAAGAAAACTCAAAAAATAAAAATATTAAACAAAGACCTTAAGAAAAACACCGATTTAAGTTCATTACAACATTATTAACCTCTGCATTAAGCCATTAAAAGACCAAACAAACAAATTAAGGTTTTAAGGAAGTTTTTTTTAAGTAAAAGGTGCTGATGGACGTTTTATTTTACTGAATTTTCTCAACCCCTTTACGAGTGACTCTGAGAGCTTCAAGTTGAAGGATATTACTGAATCACAAAATAGAACATAAATTATAAAATATGAAGTGAAGGATTTATCTTTTAACCAATAAACACTTAGGCACCTACTACCTAAATTAGTTTACCCTTTTAAAAGTTATTCAATCTTTTTATCGTATTGAAGATCCAGTTAAATTCTATTAACTCACAGTAGTGCTGGAAACTATTTTAAACAAGTATAACAAAGGCCATACACAATAGGATTTTGATAATTTTAAGGTAAAATCACTTTTTATATACACCTTATGGGTAAAAGTTAGTATAGAAGCCGCCATGTCTGCCCTACTAGTTCCGATGCAAATGTTAATTCGGCTAGTTTATATGCACCAAATAGTAATGTACATTTATAATTCCAAAGTTAAAAACCTAAAGAAATCGACGAATACTTTTAAACTTTTTCCGGAATATTATCATTAAGTTGCGATCTAGGGTTTCAAGTTCACTGCCACGCCTTAGAAGAAAACTCAAAACGGAAACACATTGAACAATGACTCAAAAAAAAAACTAATCCAAGTTCATCGCATCCCATTAAGGGCCTAATAAAACAAATTACGGCATTAAGGAAAAGATTTTGTTTTTAAAAAAAGAGTAAAAGGTGCTGATGGGTTCTTTATCTGGCTAAAGTATCATCTGAACCCTTCCGCGAGTTGCTGTAAAGTGCAACTCTCAGAGCAACCACTTCAAGTTGAAGGATCGTTGGCACTAATTCACGGAATTGCTTCGGAGGTCTTCTGTTGGCAATTAGCCGATCTCTTGGATTTGTCTCCTAAAGTTGATTATTTTAGATGATTGAAACTGAATCTTGTATTACGGTATTTTAGTGGATATAGATATTTTTTTTAATAACCACTTTGGTTTTTTGGACGAATACAGAGGTTTCATTATATATTTCTGGTTTTGGAAAGCATCAAAGCTTTAATAATGTTCCAGGAAATAGATCAAGAAGGTTTTCTTGTAAGGAATTATTTTACTGATAAATGCGAGATTTGATATCAGATACTAACCTTGATAACCTTGAATTCCTACAATAAATGCTAGTTTGAGTATATTTATAAACACACCAATTATAAAGTTAAATAAAGAATGTAAAGTAAGACAATCCTTGCAATGTCAATGTAAACCTAATTATTTTAATGTTCGTTCGTATATGCATATAAAAGAAAACATAATGAATTTAGAAATAAATTCGCTAGCTGAAAAAGTTACAAAAAAAATGTAATAAGAAATACTATAAAACAAATCTATGCACTAAAATAATCTGCCAATATTGCCAAAAACTTAATATATCAATCATGCTGTTTATACGAAAGCAAGGTGATAACACTTTTCCCCCAATGCTACAGAAGTTTTCGATTCTACATGAAGACTTGCCGGTAATAATTCGACTATTGCAGTAAAACAACTTGTACAGATACGAATAAAAAAAGTAACAACCTGTAGAGTTTTTATTCTTACTCGCTTACGTGAAAAGATATGAACTGTGATAAGCTAAAAAGTGTTAGTAAAATAACTATTTTAAAAACAGCTGTGTGTATGTGCTTCCTTAAATTAATTTAAAATATGCATAACTGTACTTTATTTTGGATATTCTTATAAATATAATTTGATATTAGACTAATATAATATTGTTTGTAAATGTACTTATAGTTTATTATAAGGAATTAATAATTAAACAAAGAAGGTTTGTTGGGGGGGGGGGTGAAGAGGATTTTTTTAAAACATCCGATTGGGGGAAGGGGGATATTAAGAATTTTGTTCAAAAAATATTGATGTGTCTTTAAAATAGACGTTTTTGAATGAGTTTCTTTGCATTAAATGAAGTTTTTCTGTAAATTAAATGTTGAAGAAAAAAAATATCACAAAAATTGCCACGGAAAAGAACATTTGCTGTATGTACACTTGTAAACAAGATTTTATACTTAAGTGCATCAAAAGTGTTACGAAGGCAGATTTTTCAACTATAAATATATATTTTTACCTATAGGCGTTATTTCAGTAAAGGTGTTTTTGAATTTCGATGGACATTTTTTGTAAATAATCGATGCTTTTGCATAGGTCTAGCCCTAGAGTTTATATTTTCATTCTTGACAACAAAAGCTTTAAAAATACTGGCGGCTGAACCAAAGAATTTTAGTCGCCACTTAAACTGAGTCACTACCTGGCGACCACTATTTTTCATCTTCATATGTCCTACATACTTACTGTCTATCCCTGATTCCTCCTTCTCAGACCACGGTTCCTCAGCATCAAAATGAGCATCCCCTCCGATCCCTTCCCCAGGGAAAAAGGCATGTGCCAGCACCATCCCTCGCCCATCAAAGGCATATCCGTCTCCGTGGTTACCATGCTCGAAAGAAACCACTATATCCGCCGTGGCGCCCTGGGTTTCTGTGAAGGTCAATAGAGAGACGTCGGACCATACTTTGAAGGCTTTCTGAACCTCGGCTCGAACTAGGTGATGGGGGAGGGTGCGTGGAAAATGCTTGATCCTAGAAAAAGAAATGGGTTATTTAATAAGAGAAAAATAGTTAAATATGATTGGAATTACCAAATAATTGGGTTGTATAGTATACAATGAGATTGACTTTAGACAAAAACTTAGGTTTGTGGTAATCGCTAGATAACTGTTCTCATGGAAATAACGTTGCACTAAAGCTACACTTGCGGCTGTCTAATACGACTCTCTACTTTGGAAGAATAAAATGTATGGGAATTTGTTATCATCGAATACTTATCGTTTACTTATTTAAAACAGCATTCTACTTCATTCAAAACTGAAAATTGTAAACAAGGAAACATTACATTCCATGGCTTTTCCCTAAGGTTTAATAAACGAACATTGTTTTGAAAAAATACATGTAACAATGCACTGTAAGGTTATGTTATCGACTCATGTGAGCATTACACAAATATATTTTCTACAAATGCAACTTCAGAGTTACAAATATCTCTTTTCAGTTATAGCTGTTATATTATCATGATAATTATAATAAGTTACTAACTAATTGAAATTATCATGGCTGACCGGTGACATAGGAACTGCTGTCCCTCTAAATCAGCTTAAACAATACCATAAACTTGCGCAAACACAATCTATTGAAGTCTCATCTAAGTTAACGCTCAAACAGGAAGCATTTACCTATTAAAATAACTATCTTTTATCTTAATGGATGCATGATAAAACAATTGATAGAATTAATTTTCCTCAGCGTGCATTTACTGCTTTTTTTACATCGTGAATGACCATGCGCAGAGATGTTAAGTTTTTGTTCATTTAAGGGAGCAGTTAGTTTTTGTAAGAGTATTTTACCAACTATACATCTTAAGCTTTATTTAACATATTGGTAAAATTATTCAAATATGCACATTTATTGTAAGGCAAAATAGTTAATATAAATATACCAATTTATAACTGTTACGATTTTTTAAAATTCTAATTCCTATTTGCTACAACCAAATTCTGCTATTTTGAATTCTTCCCTCTTATATTTTTTTTAACGATTAAAGTTTTTTTAGTCAATAAGATAAAATAAAAATATATATTTGTAGAACATCTCACAGCGTGGTTACGTACTACAGAAGTAAAGACTACACGTCGCTACCTTTGAATAATTTGAAAACTTTAGTGAAATTTTTGTTTTCCTGATTTTTGTTTTGTTGACTGATAAAGCTATGCAAAACCTGTCCAAATTAAAAACAAAATACTGTTATAAGAAAACAAATGGCAGAAAACAAACAAGTAAACATCAATCTACGAAATTCTATTATAAAATCTCCATTTATCTTAGAAAACGAGTGAACGGGAACCAAATATCATTTCTTCATCCTTTATCCGCGACCTCGAAAAATTCACAAAGAGCAATTATCTTTTCCCCTCGATAAATAATGTCTGGCCCCGTCTGCCGTACAAGTCAACAAGACGGACCAACAATTTTGAGTCACAGCTGCTGATGTCCTTGCATACGATGACTCAACGAAGCACGTTGAACTCTTGAACCGAGAAAACGGTTTTATCATGGAGTTAAGAAGATGGAGATGCGAAATAAAGTGAAGCCACCAGAAAGTCGCTAAGTTACCCTAGTAAGAAAAAACAAACCGCTCACTCAACGTTAGTTCAAAGCATCATTTTATACTTAAAAAATCGTTGATTAAAAAAAAAATGATGCGCGCTTGTAGGCTGTAGCATATCAGATCAGAATTTGTACAAGATGGTGCTAATTTCCTTTACTGGTAAGAAAAATGCGTTGTAATTACAGTTTTTATTAGATAGTCAGAAATCGCCAAGTCGATGTAGTAAGCCTATGCAAACTCCACTGTAGAATTGAGCAAAACAATTCGTCGAGATCATTTGTTTGGGCTTACTACAAAGCTATCAATGGCTTCACTTGACGAACCGGATTTTACCCGGCAGCATCTCCAGCTTCTTAACTCTATGGTTTTTGCCGTCTTATGAGGAAGCGTGAATGAAAATGTGGAATACCCCGGGACGGACACTGGAGTAAAAGGGTGGAGAAAAAATGAATGAGTTTTTATCTATGTTTTTGTGTAGTAAGGAAATGACGTAATGTATGCATTTTTATACTATGTAACAGGAGCGCGGGAAATGCATCATTATTTTAATTTCATCGAGGGACGCCGATTGTGGGAAAGGTGACATCTCAGGGCTACGTGCTGACTTGATAGAATGATTTTTACGAGTATTTTTTTTAATTGCAACACATTTTTTATAACTATTTTTACTTAAAAAGATGTTTTTGCAATCCAAGAAAGAAAATTCGTTCCGTAAACATTTCTAAACGAAATCAATGCAAATGAATTTCGCAATTCCTTTATGCTTATTTTATATAAAAACATATTGTAAATAAAAACATAATAGAAATGACTTTTCTAAGGTGAAAGGTTTTGTATCTGTAGTACATAATATATAGAAAATAAACACATCATAGATCCCCATCTTAAAACTTTGATGTGTTTGAATAATAAAAACATTTATGATTTGTAAACACCTTACAGAATGCTAACTTTTATTACTCACGTTTTTTAAGTAGTATGTGTTTTTATTATAAATTTATACTAAAATAATAAGCATACACTATACTATTTTCTATCATAAAAATATTATCACACATTACATACAAAACCGCCAGTACATATATCGCACCGTACGCGGAAAAGAGACCTATCGCGAAAAAGACCATTCTTCAGGAGAACCGTTTAAAGTTTTAGTAAAATTTCAAATTATCACAAAATCGTTACAAATGAACCTAGATCAAAAATATTTGGCATGGATATCCGTTTTATGAGTATCAAAAGGTATGCATAGTCATTTTTTACTTTAAATTTGCCTTTGCTGAGATATTTTCAGATAGGTCTTTCTTTCGCGTACAAATTTGAACGATTTTGTTCGCGAAAGAAAGAAAGACCTATCTGAAAATATCTCAGCAAAGGCAAATTTAAAGTAAAAAATGACTGTGCATACCTTTTGATACTCATAAAACGGATATCCATGCCAAATATTTTTGATCTAGGTTCATTTGGAACGATTTTGTGATAATTCGAATTTTTACCAAAACTTTAAACGGCTCTTATGAAGACCGGTCCTAAAAAGTTTGCTGCTAAATTCATTCTAAATATTAAGGAAACATACTTATGAAGAATACTCATTTACTTAATGCATTTTTATAATCTAATAATATATTGATCAACAATAAGAATATATTTTTTTAATTAAATTTAACAAATAGCTTGTTTAACCAATTTAATGAAGTTTATGTAATAAGGTTTATCTCTTATCATGTAATTACGATATTATTTTAAAGTCATGTTTATTTTTATGATTTAATATATTCAATGATTGAAATCATAATAGTTTGTTTATATAAAAAATAGGTGTTATGAAACGAATCACTTTTACAAAATCAGGACTTACAAGATATAAGAAATGATATCCACATTTTCTACAAAAACCTTTCAATCTAAATTTTTACTATGTATCATGTTTAAAATTAAAACAAAAATAAATTGTGAAGCATTATTAAAATTTTAAAATCATTTTAAAACTCATGAAAATATTAAAAAAAAGTTTTACATTTTAAAAGTAAATTGTAAGGATACTTCATACCTTAAGTATACAGTTGAATTCACTGACTTTATATCGCAAACTGTCAAGTGGTAGCAATTGAGTTTAGATTTATAGTAAAATACCGACGTTGAAAACGATTTTAAACAATTTATCGTTTGCTAAAATATTAATTTGAAATATATATATCTATACATATTGACATATCATTTTGCAATCTACACATATTACATGAATTTTTTTATATATATTTATTGTACTAAATACCACAAAATAGAGCTTTTGAATGAGTATTTCAAATAAAGAAACAAAGAAAAAAATAACCGACTTCAACCTTTCAATTTAAGCACTTCAAACTTAACTTCATCGCCGCCGCAGCTGCAAAACGCATAACGAAAAAACGCCAGGTGCGATAGGTCTTTCTTTAAAGTTCATTTTCATCCAAAAACGTTCGCGAAAGAAAGACCTATCTATTAATTGCAGCCGAACTAGGGCTCGGATCGCTATGCCGTTTGCACCGATAGAAAGATATCAAAATTTTGCATCCTATAGTAGTGTTATCTCAAAAAGTCAATTTTGGTCGATAGGTCTCTTTTCCGCGTACGGTGCGATATATAACGTACTTTACTTATCATGCAGATGGTAGGCACACTGCCATAAAGTAATGTGAGAACAAACACAAAACATGACTATGACTCATAAATTGAAAAGGTGACTCGCATCAAAATATTACAAGCGTGTCCGTGTCCAACTGCATTGCAGCAGCAAAATTTGAATGCAGTCTTTGTTCAGGTCTACCATGTCTCGCTACTTGCCCAAGATCAGAATCGGAAAGGAAGCTAACAGTCTGTTATTTCCCCTTGTTCTTCTCCCTTGTCGAACCAGAACAATCCTAACTTTTCACTTTTTAACAGAATAAAAGTGCTCAGTTAAATTTCGCGAATTGTATTTTTGTTAATGAACTGTGATTTTTAAACTGCGACTCTTAGAAAATTTAGTCAGCTGTTTCATGGGAAAATAACCTTGTGAACGTTTAAATAAGGAATGATTTGAATACCGAATGTAATATTTTTTATGATTCTAAAAGTCAATTATGATTTCTAAAGCTCAATTTATAAATTGAAAAAAATCCAAATTATATTCATTTTCAATTAAGTTCGCCAATCGAAAGCTTAAAATCTGCGGGTGGTTGAAGAACCCTCACAGACAAAAGTCAGAAAACCATATCAGTTAAAAACTTAATTCGACAATTTTAACTTTTACAGTTTAAATATTTTACTTAATCTGTAACGTTTTTACCTACTATGAAATATACGGTAATAAAAGTATTGCGAAATGAGGTAGAAAATCCATAATGGAAATTTTGTGTTTTCTATACGTTTTGGAGAGTGTTGATCCTAAAAAGTGTTTTTTGAACGTTGGTCCGTGTGTCTGAAACCACTCTATAGCTCGAACTAAAAGAGATTCATATCCTAGTATCTGTCGAAAGTCATAATAAAGTCTTAAAAAATCTCGCATACGCAAAGGGTAACTGAAATAAAACTTTTAAGAAAAACGACAACTTTTTTTAAAATATGGATTATTGAGTGGTAATTGAAAGTCATGCAGTGTTCCACACTAATATATTTTTAAATTCGTCTAAAATAAGGACTGTTATTTAAATAAAGCAATATTGCTGGGGGGGAAAAATTAACTCTTTAATCATAGAACTGAAAAGATTGCCGATTACTCCTTAAAAAGAACACTTACTATTTCGAAAATGCACACTGAATACACTTCACGCTTTACTAGCAACACGCCTCAATTAGGGTTTTTTAACTGCCGGAAACTCCTTTTGAAAGGCGACAAGATTAATCTCGGGTCGTAAAATTTCGCTTGATTGAAACTCGTCCCCGGCATCTTTGACCGCTGTTTATTTTTATTAACTCCTTCACATTCAACTCATTTCTTCTTTCACACTTTGCTGATAGATCCATAAAATGTCACGGTGTGTGGTGAAATATCTTATTGCTTTTTATTAATGATCGTCAAATTGTTGCTTAAGAAAGCCTTTCATTTGGTTTCCATTCTAAAGCTATGGCCGGTTGTACTGTTATATTTAATTTACGTATTATGCAGTTACTTTATGATTTGAATCGGAAAATAAAATGGGTATCTACTCGGACAGAAAATTTGACGACCCTGCCTTTGCTCAAATTATAAAGCAAAAATTTCTTAATTGAACCGCAAAAAGTTAATACCTCAATATATATTCAAAACGGTCATAATTCACTGATTTCAGAAATTTTACTGATAGATCCATAAAATGTCCTGGTTGTGTGGTAAAATATCTTATTGCTTTTTATTAATCATCGTCCAAGTGTTGCTCAAGAAAACCTTTCATTTGGTTTTCATTCTAAAGCTATGGCCGATTGTATACTGTTATTAAATTTACGCATTTCTGAAATCAGTGAATTATGACCTTTTTGAATGGTTATTAAAAAATCACCTTTTTGCAGTTCAATTTAGAAAGTTTTGCTTTATAATTTAAGCAAACATCGACAGGGTTGTCAAATTTGCTGTCTGAGTAGATACACCAATTTTATTTTCCATTTCAAATCATTTAAAAATTTGATGCTACTGTACCGTTTATACAAAAAGACACTTATTCAATGTCATAACGTTGTTAGGGAACCCTTTTTTTTGGACACAGATTTAAATGTGTTTTCCCACTTACGAAAAAAACGTTGAAAACATTATTTTATGCCGTAGTTTTTTCGACGACAGTTTTTACAAGACTAATTGCAGGAAACACTTCTTATTTAAATTCATGCTATGTGCAAAACTAAAATTAGATTCCCCGCTAAGAGGCGACAGAAAGTATACTTGGGGGGGATCTCGTTAGTTGCAACTCGAGACTTTTCAGAAAACCTTTTTGTTTTATAGCCTGAGTATTACTTGAACTGACATTTATTTTACTTTTCATGCTAATGCAAAAATGTGTTGAAAGGGATTTGGGAGGATGTTCTTTTTGCTAATTAGTAATTTTTAGGAGCAGTAATTTTTTTTTAAATTTTGAATCCTTGTGAAATTTTAAAATATATAGCTTGTTTTGTTAACTTTTTTTCATATATTAGTCTACAATTAAGTATTCTGAGTTAATGTAACTATGTAACTAAAAATAAGCAATATTTTCTCTAACATCACTGTAAAACCGTGTTAAAGTTACTCTTTAAAACCGGTGGAAACAAATCCCCCCCCAGTTGCCCCAAATTTACGGAGTAATGCTACACAAGTGTGTAAATAAATATTTCTCATTTTAGTGCATCGCTACTCCGTGAAACCAGAGGAAGCATTTGCTGCCACCGATTTTACCAAGTAAACTCCTTATTTGTGTATAGTTACTTCATAAATTCGGTGGAAAGTTGTCCATGAAGCTGGAATAAAGTTACACAAAGGTTTTGAGTGATTGAGTATTACAGATATGAATATGATTGAATAATTATCATCTTTTATTAATAGATTAAAGAAAATTTTACGCAATTCAAGTTGTTAAATTTAATATTTATAAACGAAATGACGTTGCTTATCGGTGGAATGTCCAAAAGGATAAATTCGTAATGCAGGTATAATTAGCTTATTGCAAGTGAATACAGTTTTTTCCTTAAAAAAATTGAATCTCGTAACAAAAATAATAATAAACTTAAGAATGTCTCGTAAACCTGGCTCGAAAAGCACAATCGTATCCCAATGACATTAAAACGTCACCAACTCTGTTAAAGATGTCACCCACACTCCTTTTGTGAGTCACTGTCTCGAAACTGGGGGGACTTTCACCTATTTTTGCACAGGAAAAACTGGACAATTTTCAACGTAATCGTGGAAAGAAAAGTCTTTAAATAACTTCCATTCTTCAGAGAATAGCTTTTTCTTAAAGAGTAATGAATTGGAGCTGACTTTTATGCTCGTAGGCGAAAAAGGTACGACGTCGTCTATCAGTGGAATGTCCCGAGAAACAAGGGGATTCGTGCTATATGGTTGAAAAGCCTTTTCTTTGAATGAATACAACCTCAATCTGAACAATTCCCAAGAGGGCAATAAAATCATTTAAAAAAAAACCTGACAAGTATTTGTTATTTTGACGGCACACACTAGGAACAGTTTGGTTTGATTAAATTAACGTCGCATAAGATCTACACGAGGGTTATTGGCGACGGGCCTCATAATTTTTAACTGCAGTCAAGTGATGAGGACCACACCTAAGTTGGCATAGAACACAACTTTACTTCCAGTGACATCATGCGTAAAGTTAGAAATTTAAACCAGCTCAGTCCGTTTAAGAGATTTATAAAACAAGGACAAAACCTACAAAGGTATCCTCCTTAACCTGCCTGCCCCCACTTTACACTAAGAATAGCACTGTTTTCAGAGATGAGTGTATATGGTATAAACATAAAGTACCAATACTCGAATTAATTATTATATAGCAAGTGTTCTTGTATTTTGATCAATTGATTATGTCTACATCTCCGGCGACTGTACTTCGTCTACGAGCGCGTTCGAACTCATGATGTGAGGATAAACGATAAGCCTATCTAATACATGGGGTTAACTGTGCCATCCCATCGCCAGCATCGAGTGGGTGGTAAGGCTATTTAAAGTTGTGGTGTGATGAGCTGCCCCAGACATAATAAATTTTAAGGACATGTATGATCCCTAATTTGAGATTTCAAAGTATATTCTTTTGAGATGTTGTTCTCGGGATAAAATAAAAACATCTTTAACTCATTTTCGAGAGTTGCGTTTTTAAAAGGGTCGCTTTATGCAAATACAATCAACACTTTGGTTCAGCTCTAGAATGCTCTAGATTGAACTGTTTGACTCGGTGAGGAATAAGAATGGAAAACATTCACATCTTTTGTCTACTTATATTAGCTACTTTGAGCAAAGATAAAATTGAGTTGAATTATCGTCGCATTAGAGCTACACGAGGGCTATTGGGGACGGGCGTCGTAATTTAGAATCAAAGTCAAGTGACACCTGAGTAAGAGCGACATCGTCCGCAGCGTCAGGATTTGTAGCATATTAAACGTGAACTCCCCTCCCTACGGGTTATTATTATTATTCGGACTTTTTGACTGCACAGACCGTTTATAGGTCGGCAGTTATTTTGGAAAATAAGATTTAAGTCGCAAACGAAACATCCAAATTAGAGTCAATGCTCCAAACATAATATACTAGAGATACCAACATTTTTAGAATTCTCACCTCCACGTCAGATCCTTTTTCGTCCACTTCTGCCCCTGGACAGCGTACCTCCGGACCCTGTCCGACGGCGACAAATCCGGCATTCCACACCTTGGCCTCCTGAGTAGTTCCAGAGTCCGGTCATCCACAACTCCAGTTTGTGGTATGCCACCGAACTTCTGCATTCTGGCCACTGCTTCTCGAAGTTTGTCCTCTGTCCTCAGATATCCGCCACCCTGAGGGGACGGGGTGAGGTAGCCGTACTGGGTCAGGTAGGACTGGACTGGTTCCCAGTGTCTGACCAAGTCACGACTGTCTTTGTTCTAGAGAAGACAAGGTTGGACTGTTATGGTCTTGATGAACTGTATTATTGAACAGTAGATTTATTGATAGCATTAAATATAGTAAAAATTATAAACATTAAAAAAGTATCTAAACCACATCAGTGATTTAAAAATTAAGATATAAATAACTATGTAGTTTGTTACGCTAAAGGCTATTTACTGTATTATGACGTTACTTTTACCGGGGGAAAAGTCTTCCAATTATAAAACGAGGGAATCCAATATATTAAGCCTCAGTTACACTACCCCGGTCAGCGCCTTGAGCGAAGCTCAAGGCGTTAACCAAGGCACCGACCCGAGCAGTGTAACCACAGAAATCCAATGTCTTGCTCGGGACGATGACCCGAGCAAGTTTCCCAATCCGATCGGAAAAAAAGCGGAAACTTCAAAGGAAAAGGTTACCATAGGTAGAGAGCAGCCATCTTGGCGGGTTCTCTCTTTCTTAAGCGATCCTACATGGTGAAAAATTATTTTAAAACTTCAAATTGAATTTTATGAGTTTTTCTCAGAGGTTTTACTTAATATATTTTGATTTAAAACAGGACGCATTTATTATTTTGAAAGTAAAATTCAAACATATATATGAATGAAATTCAAAATTTAACACTGTAAAATATGTTGATAATAAAATGCTTCTATGTTAATAAAAGTATTCGATCTCTTATAATCTCACCCGTAATCAATAAATTTAATTTTTAAAACAGATTTTGCATTAAAATACTAAAACCTGGTTGGAGTGGATAGCTTAATCAGTTATTTTTAATACTAATAATTTCGAAATTTTTGGCAGACAATACTATAAACACTTTTTTACTTGACCTAATTTTATTCAGTAATACTCCGACATTAAAAGTTAAAAATATAACTACGGAAAAGAATAGTCCCCGAAAACAAAAACAATCAAGAAAAAACACTCTCCTACACACTTTTAAAAAAAATTTCCCTGTAAAATAATGGGCAGGAACCGGCAGCAGAGATTCCAGTCATATCCCGTTAAGAAACAGTCATGTCCCGTTAAAAAAAAACAGTTACGCCCGTTAAAAACATTACAAACAGTTAATAACTGAAAAAAAGGAGATTTTCCTAAATTTTCTATGGGATACGGTCGTTTATTTAATGGGTCAGACTGTTTTCTACCAAATAGGGCTGTTGCACTTAAAAATTAAAGGGACCGTTAATTTACAGGCTTTTTTTTGCAATGTATGGTATAAGTTATTTATTCCAGTAACGGTTTTCGAACGCACAAATACTGATACCGGAGTACCTTCGTCCAACTTTACAATTTTCTTCTTGACAAATAATCATTTTCGCGCAACATTGTGTATGAATTACATAAAAAAAAACACAAGATGCTAATTTATTATTTAAAAACATCTTCAACACCCAATATTACTTCTAAATTTCTGGCGCGAGTATATTTATTAAAAAAAAGCATTTAACTCAAAACTGCAAACTTTTTCTTTTGGGGTGAAAAATACTTAACTAAATTTTTTTTTAAAAAACCCATAATGAAGTGTTTTATATGGTTATTGGCAATTAATGCTTTGTCCCCATGGTAACTTGAGCAGACTTTAAAAAAAATGACATGCTATCATCCACCATCCTCGACGACGTTTTTTAGATATTTTTTTAATTACCTCTAGATAATTATCTACGCTTTTCAAATGTAAAGCGCAAGCAGCAATCAAAATTTCTTCATCCATAACATCCGTTGGTTTTCAGACAATGAATAAAATCGAACGCGATATAGAATCACTCGCCAATTTCTCCTTAAAAAGCATTTGGAAATCCTTGAGAAATCCAAGGTCAAATCCAAACTGAAGCTCGGGACACGGCTCAGAGCAGCAATCAAGGCAATATAACTGCAGTGTTAGACTTTATTAAAATATAAATACCCCTAATAAAAACCTTACATACATTTTAAAAATATCATTTATTTTTATAGATGCCGCCAACCAAATTAGAACAAGTGTAAATGTTCTACGAAGACGATCCTTCCGCAGATGTAAATATTTCCAGTTAAAACAAGATAATTTATTGAAATATATCTTAAAAATCATGAATTTCGTTTAAGATTCATTAAGTACAGGAAAGTATTGTAATATTCAATACATTTTTCTCAACAACATATTTTTAAAAAGAGTATAATTATGAACATTTTTATAACATGACATAAAAAAAAAATAACAATAAAAATTTTCGTTCTGAAGAATTGATTTCAAATATGCATATTAACACCATTTGCACGCCCAATACACCATTAGAAAAGCCAGATATATTTGAACAACAATGATAGACTAAAAGTTACTTAAATGTCTTTGTCTAATGTGTTTCGTAATAGTTTGAGTAATTACGTTGAGTCAGCAAAAAATACTGTTTACGGCTATTAATGAAGTCCTAATCACAAAAGAAATTATAAGATACGAAGTTAAGAAAAAATATATTGAGAATTTCAAATCTACATTCCTGATCTCAAGGTAATCTTGTCGTCTATTGTTAATAATGTTAATTCAAATTTCGGTAGTAGTATTGATTTGGTTGTAGGAAAATTAGGCATTCTTATTATTTATTTATCAATAATTATTTATGAACTATTAGTCACTTCATTGTCATAGAATTCGCCATATCTCCTCATGCATTTATATTTTGTAAAAAAAATATATATATTAGCTTTTCTATTTTTATTATTTTTACAATTTACATTTAGGAATTTTATTGTAACTAATTACATTTAAGAATTTTCTTGAAATAATATATAAGCTAGTAAGACAATAATTACAATGTTCTTTAACTTAAATAGTTATTTATGCAACTAGTGTGAAAAGTAAGGCTTTTTTAAACGAGTTGAATAAGTTATTTCACGAGCGAGGTACGAGCGAGTGAAATAAATTCACGAGTTTAAAAAAGGCTATTTTCGACGTGTTGTCATACACTATTTTTTATAATAACGTGCAAAAAAGTATTTTTAAATTGGCATTGAAAATTAAATAGGCAAAAAAGTAAATTCTCTTTTGAAGAAAAAAGCGAAAACTTTGGTGCTGTTAAATATGGATTTAGAATTAGAAATGTGATAGAATTAGATTTGGGAACGTAATTATTTATATTAATGATTATTTTAAAATCACTTGCAAAAATTATTTCTTAGATTGGCATTGGAAAAAGACGTTAAATAAGGAATCACGTTCAAATAAAGAATTTACACCTATCACAAAGCCGCGAATAAAATATCACGCTACAATAAAGAAAAAAAAATTTTACACCAATCAGATGCTCTTATTTACTTTATCGTACTAAACATTTTTATAATATCGTGCAAAAAAACTAACTTTTTCAAATCAATAATCGTGGCAAAGTGATGCTTTTAACTAAATCGTGTTTCAAAGTTACTTAACGCACTAGTGCGACAAAGTAAATAGAGCATCTGATTGGTGTAAAATTCTTTATTGAGCGTGATATTTTATTCGGCAGCTTTGTGATTGGTGTAAAATTCTTTATTGGAACGTGATTCTTTATTTGGCGTCTTATTTCCAATACAATCTAAGAAATAAATTTTTTCACGTGATTTTAAAATATTCATTAATATAAATAATCACCTCAAATCATTTGAACGTGATAATAAAATAATTAATAAGCCAATCAATAAATGCCAATTTAAAAATTATAAATTTAATAATTGCATTAATTTTAAAATTTAAAGCATGGATGAGCCATTTATAACCAACTACAGAAATACTATAATTTTTTAAAAATTTAAATATTAAATTCGCAGTAATTTTTTTTTATTGAAATCATATGCAAAGAAAACAAATTTACACTATAGCCAGAAGAACGTTAATAGTTATTTATGCAACTAGTGTGAAAAATAAGGCTTTTTTAAACGAGTTGAATAAATTATTTCATGAGCGATGTAAGAGCGAGTGAAATAAATTCACGAGTTTAAAAAAGGCTATTTTCGACGTGTTGTCATACACTATTTTTTATAATAACGTGCAAAAAAGTATTTATTAAATTGGCATTGAAAATTAACCTTGCAAAAAGTAAATTCTCCATCGACTCAAATTTTTTTGGCTTTTGTAACTATTAATATGCATGTAAAATAAAATATATTGTTTGCGTGAAATTCGTGTCATTACTCTTGTGTAATTTAAATTCCTTTAATTAATAATTCATGTGAAATAGTTTCTAAAAATATAACTGTTTGGCGAAAAAACGATCATCAAATAATTTTCGCCGATTTAAAAATGAAATTATCGCGTGTTTTTTATGAAACCATTGAGTTTTGAAGATACTTTTGCTCGTTTTGCCTATTAATTATTTTATTATCACGTTCAAATGATTTGAACGTGATTATTTATATTAATGATTATTTTAAAATCACGTGAAAAAAGTATTTCTTAGATTGGTATTGGAAATAAGACGCCAAATAAAGAATCACCTTCAAATAAAGAATTTTACACCAATCACAAAGCCGCCGAATAAAATATCACGCTCAAATAAAGAATTTTACACCAATCAGATGCTCTTATTTACTTTGTCGCATTAGTGCGTAAAAGTAACCTTGAAACACGATTTCGTTAAAAGCATCACTTTTGCCACGATTATTGATTTTAAAAAGTTAGTTTTTTTTGCACGATATTATAAAAATAACTATTTAATTTAATACAATAGATTTGTGACTTTAATAAATAAATTCCACATCAACATATTACAAGATAAATCAAAGTTTTATTTAAACTATGTATTTAATCTGATCAACAATTTTTTTAAAAGAATATCCATTGGAAACACTCCAAATCTTTAGTATAAATTCAGCTTTATAACAGGGCCCACGCCCTGACTCATATATTGGCAATCGAGATTATTTACAACAAAATTTAAGAATTGTTTGTTGAAGGTTTTCGACAATATTTCTTTTTATTCCGTAACCCACTTGCCAAGACTGAATCCTTCATCACTGAAAATGTTTGGACTTTTACCAAAAGTGCTCCCACAAAGCATTGCGTGATGAGACAGTCATTCATCTTGTAGCACCTTGCCTTTTTTTAAGTCATAAAATAGGCCTTATTGTTGCATTACCTTCTTGAAACAACTTTAACATAAAAAGCCTTTCATATATTATTACAGTAAAAATGATACTTTGACTTGAATAACAAATGTACAGGGTGTCAATTTAAAAAGAGCGAATGCAATCCGGTATTTGTTTTTGGGTCTCTTAAAATTGCCACTCTGTATAAGGAAAATATAAAAAATTTTATCTTAAATTCATATATGTATTTATATAAGCTCTTATACATTGCGATATAGTATTAATATTGGGGAGGTCTGTAATTTCTATGCACTTTTAGTTAAGTTGAAATTACACAGGTACGCTATTTGATTCATGGGTACAGTTATTAGATATTGTTTTTAGAAATTTGTGTGTCAGTTTTTATCTTCAATACCATTTTATCTCATTTTATAACTAAGATAAACGGTATTAAAACAGTGGACCCGATTAACACTAGCTCGCGGTTCACAAACCTTTTCAGCTAATTGCTGTTCATATATTTGAATTTTATTACTTATTACTTTATATAGCATTAATATCGCAATTGTATATTTTATATGGTTTCATTAAAATAAAATCTATCCGAAATAGAATGTTCTTTTTCTAAATTTCCATGCCTAGCTCATTAAACAAATCAATTTAAACCAAAAACTGAAAATAAGCTCAAGTATTACGCAACCAGGGGTTAAAATTCGAAACAAATTATACGGTTTTCTGTTTAAACAATATTTTCATAGTTAAAAATCCAATTTTCAATCCAAACTTTAATATCACCAGCTCTTAGAGTTGACGCAAAGTAATTTACTAAAATCTATCGATTAGCGGCTAATGGTGCGAAAAAGGTGAGAATTCCTAATGGAATTTTAAAAGGAAAACACAGCTCGAAGAGATCAATTGAAACAGAATACTTCACACCGTCGAAGAAACCAAGTGGCAACCGTCACTTTGCGTCAGAAACCGTGGGAAATCTCATGTCTCACACATTCTTGATACAACAAAAGACCAAATTCCACTTTTTTGTTGGTGATCGAACAAAAAACGGCTGGAAAGGGGGAACAAAAACCTTTTTGTAGAGCCCACGCTTTTGGATCTCAGTTTCTGTTTCGCCGTAAAATGAACCGCAGCTTTTGTCAAACAAGCAAATTAATTTAAGGTTTGGTGGCAGCAGTTGTGAAAGGACAATGGACCCCACAAAGGGGGAAGTGTTAGTTCAGACGATTATGACGTCAAACTTCGTTTCCGCTACTTGAAAAGTTTTATTTGCACACTTTTGAGGCATGAGAAAGCACCGGGCACTTAATTGACAAATAAACCGAGCCTTTGACTCAAAAAAAGTGTCCAGTGATCATTGCAATCGTTTTAGAGTCGACACTAACCTATGTTTTTCAGGAAGAATAATTAATATATCGTCTGTCAAATGAATTTTTATTATTTCATATATTTTAACATTCAAAGAAAACCAATATATAAAAAAGTTTTTTTAATGTCGAAATTTTTCTTTTATTATACAACATAATACTTTAAAATAAGTAAAAGTAAAAAGCTCCTTTCTGTCGGAAAGAAAAACTACACCTGTAAAAACTGCCCCACATACATACTTTTTATCAAGGTACAAAAGGATGGAGGGGCTTGCGAATGGCTAATACTTCACAATTGCTTCCATGGTGTAATTTCGTTTTTTAACTGTAAATTTCTATCGGAAATGAATTATTTTTGTAATTTTTATGACATGTACGAGAAAAGGGACCTTCAAACTATTGAAAATAACTGAAACGTGGCGTTTTCCAGACCCATGCAAATGGCTCATTTCAGTTTCAGCAAATCTGTCTAACAGCAAAACTGTCATCGGCTTTACTTTTTTTAGCTGCACAATGATAGTGGGCGTTATATCAACGGAATACCTATAAAAAAAGTTCATCGGCCACTGTAGCATAGCAGTAAATCTCTATTATAACGAACAAGAAAATGGAAAGGGCGCCGTACCTCGATGCATTAGCAGGGGCCCATGCCATTATCTGGGAGCTGCTATCATTAGGGAAGGGCGGTTACCATCCCTCAGAGGGCTTTTGGTTATGCTTCATGCTGTCATCGTTGTGATACATGGTTAATTACATCGCATGTTTAGCGATATTTCTCCATTATCGGTAGGTTCTGTATCTATGTGCAATAATAAAACTAGTCATAACACATTTTCTCTATAAATATCTTACGTTTTTTCCACACATTTCTACCAGCACTAAATTCGCGTTCACAACTCCAGAGCTACTTTAGAGTAAAGCTAATGCAAAGGAAAAATTTAAACTTTTTTTTACTTTTTGGAAAATTAGTAATGACAGTTTGTAGATGAAAGTGAAATCAAGACAATTATATTCCGTTTTTCTCAAATTCGATAATAAGAAAATATATAGACGCAAAAAGAAAAAAAACCGTGGAAAACTTGGTTCCCTACACTAGTATAAAGAGGGTTTACTTATGTAACGTAAATATTTATAAATTTGTTCATTTAACCAGAGCAACGCCCGGTAATTTAACTAGTTATTAATATGCATAATAAATATTTAAAAAAAAATTAAGAATAGTTCCTCATTTCCAGTTCCCCTCATTTCCAGTTCCAATAGTTCCTCTCAAGCCAGACAGTAACTTATCAAGGGAAATTACTTTTTTTTAAAACCACAAGTCTTTTAATATAATTTTCATTAAAAAAAAGAAACAAATCCTACTCATAATTTTTTTTATAAAAGTTCAATATTTACGAATTTGAATAACACAGAATAAAAATCCTTCAGTTACAATATTACAAATAATATCAAACTATAATAGCATTCTCATTACAAAAGTATAAACTTGAAGTGTAAACTTGTTTTCACTGCATGAGACAATTTAAAAATTTTAAATGAAAATTTAATTTCTTAATTTAAAAAAAAAACGAAATAGATTTCTGTAGATATAGAATTATAAATGGCTTCTGTAGAATTATAAATGGCTCCTCCACGCTTTAAATTTTAAAATCTAATAATTTTTTTTAATTTATAAATTTTAAAAATTCTGTGTGTTGCTTGGAAATCTGACAGTCAGGTGATGGGTTTATACGTCTGTAATCTGTATCCCTCAGAGGGCTGAAGGATTTGAAAGAAATACTTTCTCTTATCCAACTCTCGTGCAATTTTGAGTAAATCATTTTTAACCTCTAGGGTAATCAATCTTAAAGCATAATCAGGGTTGTTATTTTTACCCACCCGAAAAAACCCGGTGGTTTTGTCCAAAAAATCCACTGAAAAAACCCTAAAAAACCAAGTGGGCAAATTGAACTAAATGCCTGCACTGAAATTAAAAAAGTAGAACTTTTTATACACAAAAAATAACATTTCATATCATTTTAATTAATTTTTAGTTATATTTTTAATATAGTTTTTCTTTTTAGTACCTTCAAATTTAAAATGCATTACAAATTTTAAATTATACTAATTACTAACAATTATGATAACTTTTTTAAATTCTAATTAATTTTTATTGTTTAAATATTCTGGATTATATAATTTTACTCAAATAAACAATACTTGGTTCTAGACAATACATTTATAATTTAAATATACATTTATCTAACAACCATATGCAATTATTTTTTTAATTGTTCTAATTTTAATTACATCATTCCTGATTATCTCTCAAGATGTTATGTTAGTTTTAAAAATTGTAATGTATATATAAATAATTAAAACTTCCCTAAATATATCACAAAATCCTGAAAAACATACATCCAAAATACTGAAAAAACCCATAAAACCCTGAAAAAACCCCAAAAACCCAAGTGGGTTGGGGTTTTCATGAAAAAACCCGGGTTTTTAACAACCTGAGCATAATAAGACAAAAAAAAAATATTTTTCCTCCTTTTAACTATCACCAAAATTAATTCTCCTTCAACTAATACACTAAACTTCCGCTAAATAGATTCTTCCAAAGAGGAAGTCAAACGATCAAATATCCCATTATCTTTTTCCTAAAAAAACATTTTTCTCAATTTAATAATTTGTCACCAAACTAAATAACCTTTGTATGCCTCCGAACTTCAACTAAGAATGGTAGCGCACGTTCTAATATTTCATAAACAAGATAAACCCCATAATTCGTCTGCCACACTTAATTAACACAGCTGCTTATTAGTTGTCGCGCGAATCCATTCTCCAGTGTCAAGAAAAAGAACGCAAACAGACACAAAGAGTTGCGTGGCTCTTTTCAGAGCGTCTCGTCGCGTTGTCATGACAACTGTTACACCATCGATCCACGGTTGGCGCCGAAGGGAGATCAGAATGATACATAGAATCCCCTAACCCTAAAAAACGGAATCTTATTTGGATCCAACCCCTATGATAACCTTTAAGATGATAACTCACCTTAATTAGTTTGGATAGGATAGATGGGATTTTCGCATGATATAAGTTCATGGTTCATATTTTTTTTGCCGAAAACTTCCATTTATGTGTGATATTTATTTTTACTATGAAAGCAAAGTTATTACCTAAGCTTGTGAGTAATGTTTTTTTTACTGTAGAATAGTTAATTTTGTATCCTAGGGTATACCATAAGTTATATTTTTGATACTTTTTAAAATATTAACGAAATGTGTACATTGAACGGAAATAAACAATTAACGTTTAATTTCGGAATGCCATTTTGCAAAGGAAATCAGACAAAAAATCAACTGCCAAAACTAGAAAGTCACACAACTTTTCAGAAATATAACAAGATATAAAATTATAAGTTACACAAACAGTATTGGTAATGGTATTGTGAACAATTGTACGCTTGCATGATGAAACAGCACTTTTTTTTTGCAAGATCTGTATTTAGAATAAGTTCTTGATACTGTTTTGTGGGAGACCAAACAAACAGAAAAAGTACGTGCGTTCGGCCTTGTCGGCTTCCTTTTCACTCAACTTTCAAAAGTCAGCTACTTTTTTTTAAAGTTAGTAGTAGGAAGTAATTGCAATACATTCAGAATCGACTCCTAAAACTTATTTTTATCTGATTTTAAAAAGTTTATTATTTTTTCCTTGTTTCTGTAAAAACTGTGAACTTGTTTTCATTGTGCAAAATGTTTTAGCATTTTCCCTAGTCATATATAGCTTTGTTACATTTGTTACGGAAACTCACCTAAAAAGACTCATAAAAAAATCAAAAATATCAAATTAAGTATTTTACGCTAATTGTTTTCAACTAAAATACTCAAAATTATGTTACTTTTTTACTTCTCCTAGAAAGGTTCAATTAAAATCACTTAATAAAATTGGCAAACGAAACTGTATATAAATTCTGTACCTTAAAAACAAAAATGTGAAACACTACTAAAATATATTCTAAATTATCTTTAAAAAATTTAAATAGAAATCTATGTGGCGATGTAAATTGCAAGTAAACAAATATGCTTAAAAATAATTTCCATCGAAATTACTTTCCTAAATTAAGGAAACCCACGAGACATCCTTGCAGAGGGTGGTCTAAACAACAAAACATTATCTCCGTCTTTGGCGCCATTGTATTGCATGCATAAATCGCCTACAACGTCATAATTTGGTCGTATTCACAAATTCTTTTGGTAATGTTAGCTATAACGCTAGTCATTATTACAAAGGTGTCTGGGTTGATTTTCCAAGGACGGATGTGAAGGGAATATTAGAGCTACTCATTTTAAGTCTGTTTAATAAGTTCAGTTTTTAGGTATAGATTAAAATTGTAGTAAGTGCTTGTTAAATACACATTATTTCATTGTTTTATTTTTAAAGAATTAATAACTTAGAAAACTACACAATAAGGTAATAAAGTTAAAAAATTAATGTTGAAGGATCATCGCACTTATAAGGAAAAGTGATGCTTCTGTCGTTGCTTTTCCTTGTGATACAATATCGATATGAAACTCATCACTTTTGGGTTTGGTTTAAGAATGATTTTTTTTTTGTATTGATCTATACAAGGGCTAATTATACGGATACTTTACCTACAACTTAAGGACAATTCCGAACAGCCGCGAACGTACATGATTAAGGAGTTTGTATTCGAACCCCAAGGCTTAGATATCAAGGACCAATCATCGTAAACTACAATAAACGTCATATTTCTCATAATAAACGGATACCAAAAAAATATTCAAAACTTTTTTTTAATTAATGACTTGGTTAGAAAATTTTATTCAAATGGAATAAAGATTTTAGTAATACTCCAAATAATTCGAATTATTAATTTGAGCAACTACAGTATTGATCCTGTATAATAAATAAAATTATTTACAAATATAATTAATTTGCTATTGATTCGCTACTTCTCTTTCACACCAGTTCTTAAAAAAAAAAGATTTTAAACAAAAGGCGTTTGTCTTGACCCTAACAACGTTGCAAAACGTGCCAGTTACTGAATGACATAACTCCAATGGTCTTTTCAAAACCATACTTTTAAATTAGTATGGAAGACGAGTAACGTTTTATCTAAGTTGATTCGCGTGCCATTTTTTTCTCTTTATTTTTTTTTCTTTTTTAAGTACCTTACGGATATGGCCCACCTCTTTTTGCATGCATCTCCCTCTCTAAAAAGCCACAAACTTTTGAGTCACAAGATTTTTCCCAGCGCATCATCCAATTTAAAACCGCAAACTATTTTAGCGATTTAAAATAGAACATATCTCTGTGGTTCAGAAATTGGGGACATCTACCATCTATCGCCCTAAAATTCTAAATAATTTACCTAATAGTCAACGGATCGTTTAAATTAATACTAAATTATGTTAAAAGTATGTTTTCTCTACAAAATATGTTAAAGCATACAGAAAAAGATTTTTGGAAAAAATATAAATTATTAACAAAGAGTAAAAGTCAAATAACTATAATAACTAATAAAAATAAGCAATAATTTTCAATGTTCTACTATCATCCATTTTTATTGAAAATATTATTGAATATAGAATTTAAAATATGTTTATCGGCATCAAAAAAATTAAAAAATTAAATTGACCTTATTTCCGGCAAAATGTACATAACCGTGAATAATAAGTATAGTGCGGAACTGAGCATTAAAGAAGTTTTACTCGAAAAGAAAAGCAAACTGCAAATGTGATGCGTAATTTGACAATGAATAAAGATGCCGGCATCAAGAGTTGAACGCTCGCTCTCTTTATTCAAGAAGTCAAATTATTCTAATACGATTATAGTTGGAACTTCTGACCTCATGTTGTCAAGTCTGAAATATCTTCTTAGTTAATTGCTCATAAAACTGAACCAACTTTTTTCCCGTATCGATGTCATTTAGCAGCCGTTACAATTGCTTTAAGGATGCTGTTAAACTAAATTTATCTAAATACAGTCTAAAGGGATAAAATAACTATTAATGAGAATACTGCATAAACTATTTACTTTATTACTATTGTATCAATTTATATCACCGAACATTTAAAACAATCTACCAAAAAATTGCTTATTATTAAAATCATATTATACCGGCTATCCTTTAAATTGTAATTTATTCTGTGACTTACTTTAAAAATGATTCTTACAATGATTAATGCTTGGAATGATTTCCTATTTTTATTTATATTAAATCTGCTAAAATTCTAGCATAAAAACACGTATTGACAGTTTATTTACCATAAAACCTACTTAAATTCCAAAAAAAAAATAAAATTTAGAATAAATAATGGTTATAAACGACCTAAATTATGCATAGAATTTTAAGAATGTTTAAATGGATAGGTTAAAATTCTTATGAGATGCTGTCGAGATTGCGTCCATCAATTTGGTTACCAATTCTCAACGCCTTTGGATTGTGAAGTATTTTTCAATCAATTAAACGGAAATGTGGGATGAAAAATCAGTATTTCAATCATGAATCTTAAAATAAACAAGCTTCGTCTTCCTACTCATAAAATCAGTATTAAAATTGTATTTAAACTACTAGATTACATTCATAAAGCTAAAGCTAACCTGGAGTAGGAACAGAGAGCTTTTGAGCTGAAATTGGTGTAAATCTATGTGAATTTAAGAAAATATAGATAAGTTAACTCTAGTACATAACATTGTCCTTTATTATTTTTGAAAAATAAACAAACTTTCGGAGTCTCAAACAAAAATTTTATGTAATTTATTTTAACTATTATTTTTCTTTTAGATAACAAATTTGTTCTCCGATCCGTTTGGAATATCACTTAATGAAGCTAATTTTCCGATGGGCGTAAACTTTTTAGAGAACCATTTATGGTACAGCTAGATTGTATAAATGTATTTAAATTCTCTATGCTATAAATGTCTTGTATTGACGTCTTAGGTGCAATTTCCACCAATTTCAAAAACTTACTGGCCTGATAAACTACTTTGCGGTATCAATGTCCTAAAACTTAGTTTAAACACTTTCTACATTGGAAAGGTTATGACCTAAGGGAAATATCACATAATTTTATTTTCATCGATAACATTTCCTTAACAGGGTTGCTTGCAAAACAAAGGATATTAACATTGATACAAGAAAAACTGTGCGTCAAATACGTGCATTGATTTAGAACGAAAGTTCAAAATGGAAAACGTCGGATAACTAAGAATTTTGAAGAAGTTGTATTCTACATATTTAAGGATTCAAAAAGTATTTCAAAATAAAGTAAAAAACTGATCTTAAAAGCAATCTGTTTGGGGAGGTATGAAACACAACAACTTATTTTCACTTAGCAACACTTCCTTCCCGCTTACAAAACATATGCTTTCGCCATTCAGAAAAAGAAAGCACTAAATAAATACGTAGCTCTACTATAGTACACAATATCTCTTCCGGTACGGAAGTCGGAACTAATGTTAATAATCGTTCCGACTGTTGACCCTTTTACCAGCTCATTGACTCGGTTCTAACTTCCTCTCATATCCGTTCACTCACAAACAAATATTATATGCTTACCACATTATATTGCTATAGGTGTGCATCGAAAATTTTATACCGATATGAGAACTATTAATGTTATTAGTTATGATAAATGTAATCTATTGAAAATTATCAACAATTTTCTCCCTCAAACGGTTTAGTTGCAGTTTTTTTAGTGAGATATAAAGTTCTTTGTGCGAATAGACTTTCTTCTCCTATGCCCTCAGTAAGGTCCAAAACAAAGAACTTATGGGCCAGACCGCTGAGTTCATAGGAAAACTATATTTGCTTACTTAAAAGGCAGCATATTTTTAGATGATTTTGGCCACGCGTACCCAAGAGCCCTGATGCCTAGCTTCAAGTCCCTTTTCCTTCTGAAAACCTTTTGCTCTGTCGCTCTGTGAAAAGTTATTCAGCATTTGAATGATAGAAAAAAACGTACAACAAAACATGTACACAACGTTAAACCCCTATAATATCCTACAGTTAAAATTTCATTAAAATTTTTTAGAATAGTATAAATTGCTTTTACTCCTCCATATGCAGTACAGGACAATATTACTGAATAGCCCCTTGATGCGAGGGCTTAAACTGCGAACTTACCCCCCCCCCCCCTCCAAATATGGTTTCTAGTCAATTTTAAGAAACTTGACGTTATTAACAAATTTATTATTATTTTGCTGATTTTTATTTTTTTTATTAGGGGCCAGTATCATTCGATTTTCTTCAAATACTATTTCACCATTGGTCAGGAATTGTAACAAAATTGTGGAAATCAGTTTTTAACATTGAGAAGGGGGTGTGGGCACTCAAATCAAAGACAGGTTTCCATTGTACTGAAGTCTGAATCAGTCCCTGCGCATGTATCATCAGTAATAAAAAGTAACTGTCAATGCAAGACTGCCAACACCATGTTATCTATGAATATTTCTCATCCCTTGTGGGGCCCCTCTGATCTCTTGAAAAGGGGCACAACTGTAGGTGGTTGATGTCGTAATACAACTCCCACTCTTGCTTATCGGGATGGTCGGCCCTGTTCATTTTAAATGTCATTCGGTGACAGCTTATTTACCTTTGTATATACATGAAATAAACCATTCTCATGGGTTGTCAAACTCGTTCTATTCGTACAGACAATCCGTACATCTTTGGAGGTAATATGTGAGAAGTACACTATAGTGATGAACTCGATGGGCAGGTCTTGTGAGAGAACGTCATGTTTTATGTGTGTGTTGTGTGTTTTTAAATTCCTATGTACTTTCCTAATATTTATCATAATACTGCATTAGGACAACCTTTTTTGATAATTCATCACCGTAATATGATTATAATTTAATATTAAGCGGATATTGGCTAGGTTAAACTTCTAAATACGCTAGAAATACTAGCCGGAAGCGTTAAAATAACAGTTTTGTTGAATTCTTGTTTCGTATTTCTCTTCGCGTGATTCTTTTCAGGATATTGTTTCAATTCTAGCAATAATCCATCCAACAACAACCTACGTTTGTTTAAGGTATTGTCGTGGAATCGCTTTCACAATGCGTTAATAACAGGTGTCTAATTAGAGGTAAGAACATTCGCAACATGCTTATTACTGAGTAATCAAATTATTCGTATTTTAATCACAATAAGAGCTTTTAAAATAATTAATTACAATATGCTGCAATTTCATCCAACTCTCAGGTAGTAGGTAATTATTTTTCTCTGGTAGCTTCTTTTACGCTTTTACCACAAATAAAATATTTTAATCAATGGTTAAAAATTATTACTGGTCACGATAATCATACACCTAAAAATTTAATTTAAAATATTACATATTCATAGTGAAATTATCGTTATTCCACAAAAGAAATAAACTGAGACAAATGGCGCCGGATAGAATTTCTTGTAACAGTGAGGAATATAAATACTCAACAATATCAGATTTTTCAAAATACACGAGTCAAGAGGTGAGCACGATTTCAAGTCTTCATTCTAAATTAATTCCATTACTGACAACACTTCAAGGTGAATTGTTTTGTTCAAGATGCGTATCTTCCTCCTCGAACTCTTTTTTTTTATGCGTCTTGCAGGAAAACCACGCGATTCTTTGACACAACACGGGAGTTAAAGAACTCACTTGGCAAAGCTACATTTTGTGTAGGTTACTGGTATTGTATACAAATCTTTCTCTTGAAAAGTTGGCGGACTCGATGTTACAAAATTCGGCATCGCCCACTTGGAGTTTTGCTTTAAAGATGTGTATTGTTTTACAAGTGTAAGAGTGGAAGTCACTCGAATAACAAAGTTTAGATTACTTTGTTACAACATGGCACAAGTCCATCGGTAATACTTAAAAGGGAGAAAAAAAGAACTTTAGGGGCCACACTATATATTATATTTTCTCTGGAGTAACTTTTAGTTCATTGAATCGGTAAAAATATATCGTTAATATATAAATTTATATATCAATGAGTTAATGTAATTTAGAGCCATAAAATAGGCAATAAAAAAAGTTTTTTTTTAACTTATATATATTTTAAGACTGGAGAATCACTTATCTTAAAAGTGATCGAATTATCTACCATGGAAAAGAAAAGTGGGCAGTAATTTTCTTTTTGTAGAAATCCAAAACTGTTACTAATGATCTATTGCGGTCATTAGTTAGGATTTAGAATTCCTCCTAAATCCAGATTCTATAAAGATTATTGAGATCCCTAAATAGAAAATTCATTAACTACCAAAGTATAGTAATTTGTTTCAGTCGATGTAAATTTCAATTACAAGGAAAAAATTATATTATTGTGGAAAACAGGTATCCGAACAACAATCTTTAAATGACTATTTCGTTGGGTTTTTTTATTGAATTTTTAAATGTTACCTAAACTTAAATCGAACTCGTTTCACGAAAAAATATACTATAAAATGCACCTTCTAGATGAACAAATTTCTACCCAAACTTATCCAAGAGTGTTCCCACATCTTATGTTATCGTGCTTTTTTTTTGTTATTTTTAATTGCAACAATAACATAAGCAAAGTGAAACTGGTTTGAAACATTTACCAAAAGCAAATCAAATTCACTAACGTCTATTGCAGTCACTTTTACCGTTCTTCCTTATTATCATATCACCAATTAAATTCGGAAATAAATAAGTTTATAAAATAATATACTAAATATTAAAGCTTCCTTTTGAAAGAATGTCTCTTAAATTCTAGAAGCTATCGTATTTTCAAGTACATTCGACTACTCAATCGGGACCCACTTTTGCAAACAAGGTCTGATGAAGTTAAGAAGTCTAAAAAGGGTTAAGAGAGGTTCGTTACGGCAGAGAGAGAGAGAGTGGATTTGTCAAATCCGTCACGGGGAGGAAAGGATGCATCACCATGGAAACGACATTCCCGGAAATAAAGCTATATCCGGCACGCATCTGGAAGATCTTTCCGCGCGAAGCTCAACCACAAAACCGAAAAATGGAATGGAACCTTAGATTAGAATGGAACAGCCAGAATTTCTTCAAGCCTCATTGTTTCCTCCTCTTCTATTTCGGCGAATTCATAAAACGTTCGTTAGTCTGCCATTCGAGGCGATTCAAGAACTTGTAAAAATGTCATCGTTAGAGCCTGGCTTGGATATGTTTATTTAATGCTTCCCGTAAACGTAAGACTGCGGGGGAAAAAATAGCCAAGAAAAAAAATTCAGGTTCACTTTGCAAAGTTAAGATTTTTATTTAAGTATGTGATTTGAACCGTGATAAAGTTATTTAAAACATCGCAAAATGACAACAATACAAAGATTTCAGACATTTTTACCACAAATACAAAAAAAAGTTCGATAGATAAATATATAATAACAATCATCCATAAAGTTATATCCATAGTAACTATCTCATTAATCGTCCATAAAATTACAATACCTAACATATTAGTTATCTATCTTCAAATAATAAATTTTACTAATACCTGAAGAGATTTAAAGTCACACTAATAATACTGTTTCGAAAAAACAGAATAATATTACGGGGAAAATAATTGTAATAAAAAATATGTTTAGATAGAAATAAGAGATTAAATCACATCGAAAAAAATTCACATATTTTCTGTAAACTTATTATTCTTAGCGATTCTATCAAAGATTCTTTGTTTTATCTTTGAAGTGTCCAGATGATAAAGAAGCCTAAAATAATGCTAGGAATTTGAAACTTTTTAGAGAAAGAACTTCTGTCTCAAATTAATGCCTCATAATGTTTTAAATAAAATTTCATATAAAAAATCATCAGCATTCCTTTAGTATGAAGGAAAAAAGTTACTTGGGAATTTATTAGAGTTAAAAAATTACTCATTTCATCAATTTGATGTACCAAAACATGTCTACCAGTATGGCTTTACTGAGTATTCGATTTTCCCCAAAAAGGTTATCTTATTTTAAATTTTAAAAAATAAATAAATCATTTTTAAGTATTTAAAAGAAAAGAGCCGAAGCGCTGCCTAAAAGCACACAACCTCACATGTCGAGGTATATAAGGACGTGTGTAATGTAACGAAAACTTTTATAACATTAAGTTCTCGCTTTAATATAATTCAATTAAAGTATTGTCGATTCTTCGGTCATATCCTACGGTCGTGATTTAATCATTTCTCAGCTATTTTCGATGGTTGTGAGAGATTACTGAGTTTGCAAGGTATCTGAGAAAGGATTCAATCATAACTGTTTAGCGAATCGGCGGCACTTTAACTAAACTATATTATATTAAAGCGAGAACTTAATGTTATAGATTATAAAAGTGGTCGATGTATTAGATACATTTTAATAGGGAATCATTTCTCAGACAGGCAGTAAATGTCGCCCAACGTTTTCCTTGTAAGAATTGGGAGGTTATTATCCTCATTGTCATTTAAAATTTGAATTTCGAGTCACTGTGGTTGAGGAGCCTTTTTTTTCGTATCTTCAACGGTAGAAAAATATGTATCTCTATAAAATAAATTTATATTATATATAATTATATATATATAATATATATATATATAATATTATATATATATATATATATAATATATATATATATATATATATATATATATATATATATATATATATATATTATATATTATATTATATATATATAGTAATATTTTTTATATAAAGTATAAATTGTATTGTTTTTCATAAGATTGTATCGTTGAATGTAATTTGTATGTTAATTATAATAAAATCTTTGTAACCTAAACCTTTGTAACCTAACCATTGTAACCTTTCAATCATAAATCTTATTTTATAACCTAACCTGTCTTTAAAATCTTTTGCTTACGAAAGATTTATGGATGTTTCGTTCTTTGTTAACTGAAGAAAATGAAAGAAGATCCAACATATTTTATATTTAATATATTTGTCAAAATTTATTGTAATATCATGATCGGCAAGTACAATTAAAAGGTAAGTAAATATTTGAGTTACTGCCAAATACAAGCATCAAAAAAGATTATGAAGGTTTTGAAATGATACGTTAGTTTTGAATAATATTGGTTCAAGTGTTGATAATCTATTTTATTGATTATGTGTTTTCATTTCAAGTAGTAAATTTATCAACCAGTTACTTATTTATAAATAGAACTTAGAACTTATCAAAAGGAACAGCTGGCCAGAAAGCTATTTTTTCAGGAGTCGGGGGAATTTTACGTTATTGCGTGCAAATGCACGTATTGGAAGATAAACAGATCGGTTTGTTTTGTTGTAACCCGATAATTGTAACGATCGCATTAAGAACTAGATCAATCAATAGATCACGAAATGTTTCTATCTTTTTCTAATATGGTAAATTTTCTCAGGTTATGTCACTTTTTTCCATAAAGTGTGGTCTGTAGCTTGTACGCTAATCCCCATTTCGCATCTCAAAATACATCATTCCAATCAATTAATTTTCTCTGAACCAAAATACGGAAAAACATCACCGAATTATCAAAAACACACCTTTCTCCCAAGCGGGTCACTAGGTCTCTCCCCCAACTAAACGATGTCAAACACTGAAAAAGGCAATAAATAAAAACTCACCACGCTCGCTTCAGCATGTGACAACAACACCAACACCAAAGTCAGGTAGCAGAAAGGTAAGCCCGGCTTTTCGACGATCATGCTTCGGGAGCCGCCCTAAGGGGCGGCCGCCATAACAATCGACACAGCTCCGTATTTTGGTCGGCACATATATCGAGGGCCGCTTCGAGGAAAAATTTGTGAGGATGGAACGGGTCTTTTCGAGACAGCGCGCGAGATGAGATGAAAGTGAACACTGAACAGTGAACAGCATAGAATACAACATCACGACGTGGGTCGGTGGGAGGGGAGAGCGGGGATTGGTTGAGGAGGTGACGTTATTTTTGGTGATTCTGTTACTGATTGATATCGTTATTATTGTTATTGCTAATTTTTTTTCAAATAAAAATAAGTTAGTTTATTTATGTTTTTAAATAAAACAAGAGAAATTCATTAAACATGGAAATTTATAAATCTATCATAACCTTATGTATTTGTGGGATTTAGGTTTTTTTTTAAATCTTAAAAAAAAGACAAAAATTTGCAAGAAACAATATAAACTAGAAATTATTTGAATTTGACAATATGTTTTAATTATATTTTCATTTATTACTTAATTATTTTTGGTAAAATTTTCTGCATATTTTTTTTATCTATATTTTGTAATTGCCACACAATTTTTTTCGTTATAAGTGTGGGCTTAGGGAACAAATTCTGACAGATCTACAAAGGTTCGATCCTGTCCTTTAGACAGCAGACGAATAAGAACGGATCATTCCTTTATCCGTCACATCCCAAGTCGTGAATGGGGAGGAAGGGGGGGGGGGGGGGGCACGCCGCAACAACACCGTTGTTGTGCTTTTTCGTTTCCTTTTTATTACTTTTTCCGCGTTGGTCTTTTGGTTTTGGTTTTTTCGTTCCATCCTTTTCCAAAGGGGGGTTTCTTCTTCTCACCTCTTGGGGATGATCCAAACTCCAAACCGCGATTTCTTCATGACCTCGCGGTAAGGTGTCATACCAGTAACGAGAAGGTATGCAATCCGTAGACAGACAACTGGAGATTGGAGAAACAAAGGTGGTCTCGTAGAACTATCATCACCACACATTATAATGTTTTTGTGAAGAAGTTATTTTTTAACGGACAATCAAACACTGCCTTTAAGATTTTCCACAAAAGAATCGACAAACCACAACATTTTAGCTTCCACACTACGTTTATAACGTAAAAAGTGGAAGGTTTTATAATCGTTCTATCCGTCCGTCTGTTTGTCCGTCACCCACTTTCACAAAACGAACCGCAAGTCACACAAACAAGTGGGAGACATCATTTTGAAGCAAAAAATCAGGCTAGGCTACATTCCAAATTTCATTAAAAAATTTAAATTAAAAGTTTATTTAAAATTTAAATAACTAAAAATTTAATCTACATTTAAATAACATGCAAATTCCATTTTTATTCAATATTTTCACTGTTGCCGTTTCGTCAAACGTACGAGAAACTTTATTTAAAATAAAAATAAAACTCTTGAAAAAATATTTATTATTGTGATATTATTCAATTTAGATTGATGTCACATCACATTAGGGTTCTTTTGATGGTTCATTATTTATATATGAAGAAAGATGCATATATAGAGTGCATAAAAAATATGAAAAGTTTCGCTTTTATTTTTAAAGCATCAATTTTATTAATTAGTTAATTTCTTCGAAATGCAAATTAATTTAACAAACGATAAATATTATTAATTGAATTTTTTTCGAAAGAAAGTTAATTAAAATGGGAAATTATGGTGACTAAAAGTTGTTTATTAGGAAAACGACTGAGAAAGTTCATTTTTCGCATGAAAATGGGGTCCTTCTTTAATTTTTAAAATTATGTAAAGTTAAATGATATGATAATAGTTTCGCTTCCATTTTTGCAGCAAAAAACACACAATTATTCTTAACTTTTTTGGCGTTCAAAAGTTTAAATTAGAACTTGTTAAAGGCCCTGTTTGGTGAATTTCTAAGGTATATAAATAGTGTGTTCCCTGGTGAGCACAAATAATGTGTGGAAGCTGTTTAAGTGACATATTCTGTTACAAACCAACTTGTTTTTTTAAATTCCTTCTCAGGGTGCATGTAGAGCTCGGTTGTGCAAGCGACCGACCTATCTATCAAAAATCGCCGCGTTCTAATACACAATCATAGTCTGTTAATAAATGCGTGTCCCACTTTAACCATATTTAGAAATGTACTATAATATATACAGTCCGCTCTCGTAAATCTGGCACATTCGATTCGGTGTTCGGTGCCCGGGATTAAAGATTGTGGTTGGTAGTCTTTAAAATACGTCGCACTTTAGCGTACCTGTTCTATGACCGTGCCTTTTCTATCTTCTTCGAGACTATTGGTAAAGAGCGTTTGGAATGTTGATGATGACGTGGAAAATCTTTCCCGGAGTTTGTGTTTTTAATACGCCCTTTTTCGAAGTTTTTTTTCTGACACTTTTTCGAATACCAAGCTTTTTTATAGCGCCATTCTTGGCGATATAAGTTATTATCTTTTGTATAAGAATAATGTTTGTGAGATAAAAATATATCTTATCGATTAACAAAATGGCACATTTCACCTGTTCAAATCTTATTTTTGTATGCATATATTTCAATGTCAAGTATTTTATTATTTAGGGGTAGGGTAGGGTAGGGTTGATTACATATATATTCCGGCGTTTGTGCTTGATCAGAGACCCGCTTATAAACCTTCGTCAAGTAAGACAGTACAAGAAAGAATTTTTACTGTCACAGAGAGAGAAATTACACCAGGCAAAGGCGGAATCGAACGCACCCGTACAGTGCGCAGACTGTTAGCTATTATTTAGGACAGATTTATTATTTAGGTTTCAGAGTCGAACATTTGCTTGGTTGAAAAATGTCGTCACTCTAATGCTGCATTGCTTGGTGTTCTACAATAATATTGCTGTGTTTATTCGGATATATTGTCGTTTTGGATTACAAAAACCTGTTTTAGAAATAGCATTACTAAGAGAATCGTGTTTTAAATTTGGGGAAATAGATGGTTTTCATATTCTTTCAAATTAGAATTAGACCGACAATTCTTTGCTAATATGGTTTTCTGATATTTCACTGCAAATTTTCAGGATGTGAGGCAAACTTACGTACATTTCGATGTCACAGTAAGGCATGACGTATTAAAAAATTCGCCTTTTTTTAAAGAATTTCCTGTTAAACAAACTTATTTTGTCTAGTCAAGTAAGTTAGCTTAAATTTTCGTTGCAATAAGGCTACACGAGGGCTATTGGCAACGGGCTTTGTAATTTAGAACCACAGTCAAGTGACGAGCCGACAGCTGAGTAGGCAACCAACGCCAATTTTAAGTCAACATCATACGCAGCATCGGGACTTTGGAGCATCTTTAGCGTGCAATACGAGGTATTATGCATCGGACACTTTTTGGCTGCACAGGCAGTTTATAGGTCGGCAGTTATTTTGGAAATGCTGGGACACGGACCAGGGACCTTCCGCATGCGTTTGGCTATTCAAGACTAGATTACCATCTATTGTCATCATGAAAAGTCACGATTAAAAGAAATGGTTTCAAAATGCAACTTGAGTTAAAGAAAGTTACACTTAAAAATAATTTGTTCCCTATCATTGATACAATTTTACAATAGTATAATATTAACTCTACTCAATTTATTCTACCGTCTATTTTAATTAACAAATTTAGTTTTTTTTACTTTTTACCATTTTTTAAAATTATTTTTCACTTTTTTAAATTTAAAATACTGTTTGGACTAGAAAGTTACGAGTCAGCCGTACTACAATCCGAATTTTTCCCTCTTCTCTAAGAGATTCTTTTACGAAAGAACTCTCATTACATATTCACTATTCAGTCCCCATCCCCATACCAAAAGAGTATGTGAAAAATTCCTATAATACAGCTTCTGTGAGTCATAAAAAATGCTGACACAATTTATCCAGTGGCGGCGCCAGGGCTGTTTGTTGTTCATATTATGTGGGAGGGGTAGACCACTGGGGAAATTAAGCTGTTGTTTTGATGGGTTAGTTGGTCTGGGCAATCTTGTGTAAAAATAGTACATTGTTTTTGACACAAATGTCATGTTTCTGGCAGGTCTGGCTAATGTTTTTCCATTACGCAGAGTTCCTTCGTTTTTACAATAAAATTATGTAAGGAAATTGATAAATATACAACGTTTGATTTATGTTTGTAAATTCGTACATTTTGTAATTGTAAATTTTCCTTAGCCAAAATGTGATTAATAAAATAAAGACTGACAAACAAAATTATACATGAAAATTGGAGAAAAATATTTGAACCTTGTTTTAAATCAGATCATTTACTACTGCCTACAGCTGTGCAAATAGTCTTTATTCCAATTTTAATAGCGGATCCTGAATGTTTTAAATAATGCTTCCTAACATTTAAAAATGTCCTTGCATCGCTTTGTGATTTATTCAAAAGTTAAAAATTTATTTACTATGTACATTATTGAAGTTGTAATTCCATCTAAACTAAATTAACTTTAAAGAAAAGATAAAAACATCCATTAATTCTATCCTCGAGTTTCATAAAATTCAAGGTCAAAATAAAATATCAAGCAAACTTGAAATATAGATGGTGCGGCAAATGAACATTAGCCTTAAGCAACAGATTCTTATATCCGGTTCTGTTAATACATAATGCTAAGAAACATATTAAAGATATATGTAAAGAAACATATACACATATATATAGAGAAAAACATTAAAAAAAAGTATCCGGTGTAGAAACCAAACAGCCTGACTAACTAACTCGGGGATTACTCCACTTGATGGTTTTATCTGCTTCCCTACTCTTTCTCGTTCCAGAAAGTGAGCCTTATTACTAGCCATTTCCGGCGTTGCATAAGACACATAGGGGGAGTGATAGGGGTACGTAAGACAAAATCTTTCTTCAAGGACAGTCTGTTTCCGGTAAAGAGAATTACCACCCCCGCCTATCTCATTAAAGTAAAGTTGATTACTTTGATTTTTAAAGGTTTATAAGCAGAGGGGGGTCCCTAATCTTTTAAAACTAAGTTACACCTTAAAAAAATTTAATTGAACATTTAAGTTCCCTCTCCGCCTCTTCTAACTATAGTTGGGAAAATCGGAGGAAGCTTGATCTTCCTCCGATTTTGCGGTTAAAGTTAAATCTTGTGTGAAAGTTTTAGGTGGCAGTTATTACTACAAAACTACTCGTTTTTCTATAAGAATTTCGATGAGTATTAAAGTAACAGGAAAGTAGACTGTTTTAGTTATTTTAGAACTTCTTGTTTACATCGAAAACCCAATTTGAAATATCGGTACTCTCCTACTCATCTATTTATGATTCCATTACTCAATATTTTTTTTTAATTATAACTTTTATACCGTTCACCTCTCAGATTTCTATTGACATCCCGCATAAAAACATATGAGAAACACAATACACCCCCCCCCCTCCCCCTGTCAGACTTATCAAAGCTCACTTGAGGAAGGTGGGGGCAGGGGGGGGGGATTTTTCGCGCCCACTTTTTGAATTTTATCGGAAACAAATTGCTTATATCTCAACCTCTTGCTTTGGAACGATGTTTCTGTTCGTGTCCTATTAAAACTTTCTGTACACTTAAGTGGCTGACATAAATCACAACAGGTGGTATTGCCCGGCCCTGGCACTGCCTGAGTCATGCGGTGCATTTTTGTGGCATAAGGGTCAAAAGTTTAGGCGCCATTGTCTCGAACCGCAGGCAGAGGACATTTCAAATTCATACCAAGAGGGTGTGTTTTCCAAATAAATAAAAGCAATTGGAAGAACAAAATGTACATACACAAAGATTTACTATTCCTTAAAATCAAGATTTGTTTTTCATTTATAATCTAAACATTCCTTGTCTACATTACACTATAAAGAGCAGAGGATTCCGTCTATTTTTTTCAACCGCAATATTTGAAGTGTTCTCTCTTAATTGTTGAATATTGTCTTTTTATCACCACGCACACTGTGCAAATAATACATTGCTGTTTTCTGTGTGCTTAAAATCAAAGGATTGATAATCATGAATAATACTTTAAATAAATTTTGTCGCACTAAATGTTGGCATATTACGCAATAGCTTTATTTTAACTAGGCTGTTTTAGATTTAGCTTTTGCGCAACTGTTATCTCTAATGCATAAAGATAAACAAAACAATAAAAAAAACTAATTCAACAATAGGTTTCAATAATAGGTAACGTTAGGTTAAATATTGATCAAAAATCATTTATTTGATTATTAGAAAGTTAAAGTGCTCTATTGTATGTGACAGGCAAAAAAAAAAAGAAGTCCGTAACCTAATTTCAAAAATGCTTTTCCACACTCATGACAGTTACATTTTCATTTTAACTTATAAGATGACACATGATATCATTTAAACCAACTCGTTAATGGCGTCAAACTAATACGCAGAATTTTATGATTCAATGTAACCACAATACTTTATTTAGGTTACCAGAATCAAGTAGTTGTCTTCTCATTAAAGCTCATTGTTTTTGCGTATACTGTTCATTAATTTCTTGTAATTGGAAAAGTTTCCTTGTGAATAAATTCTCTCAAGAAAAGTCAGTGGCATCCGCCAGAGGAAGGAAAAAACCGGAACTGCCGCATCCTGGAGCGGGTACACCTCTTCCTTTGTTTTGGTATTTGTTTCTCTGGGTATCAAAAGATAATAACTGTAACTGTTGGTGCAATAATCAAAGATTTTTTTAACATGTCTCAAGGAAAAAGTTAATCTTTGGGATTTCCTTACACTCTTGGCCCCACCTACGATTACCGGTCTCTTTTGTTACCAAAATATTATATGGTAAACTTTATTAATGCTTTTAATTCAGTGGGGATGGGCTTAAAAATTAGGCAGTAATAATATTTATATTTCGCCACTTCAATTTGAGATTACAATCGAGTTCTTTGTAATTTTGTTTTTATGCTGGGTTGGTATAAATTCTATGAATTATCTTATTGTTCGACTTGAAGATTTCGATTGGTTTTAGTTATGGTTAAGTTGAATTTTCGTCGCGATAGAGCTACACGAGGGCTATTGGCGACGGGCGTAATAGTTTAGAACCACAGTCAACTCCGTTTGATTTTGGTGAAAATTTATAATGTTCTGGGAGCTTTTTGAGGTTTAGAAACTGTGAGCATGTGGATACTGAATGGTACTTTTGCCCCCATGATTGAATGGTCGCAGAACTCGCAGATGGTAATCAACCGCAATGTCCCAAATTATTCCTATAGTTTAAATATTTCTTATATTTTAATTGTTTTAAATATTTTTAATAAATTTTAGTATTTTAAATAGATGTTTTTAATCAATTTTAATACTTTTTTAATGGAATCTTTTTCTTACTGGTTTCAAGTATTGAATGGCAAAAGAAATGCTGAATGAAAAATAAACTCTTTCTCTAGTCGTGATTAGTGTCTTGGTGAATCCATGTCAAGTGGGAAGCCCCAAGCGGACACCGACTGAAGAAAATGCATTAATGACATCTGGAAGGACCTTCGTCATCTGAAGCAGGCCAATGAGGAAGTTCAACATTTTTTAGATTTTCGATTCTTTGTCTTGTATTTTCTCTCTATATTAAAAAAAAGTAAGCTCTTTTAAAACGTCCCAAGCCATAAGAGGATGAAATATTGATGTTACAAGTCCATTATTTTTCTGGAACGTGTATCTCACTTTTATCTCGGGACTGAATTTTCTTTTTTTTCAAATTTCCAATTAGTTTTTTAATTAAAAATTAATAGTCTCTCTCTATATTAAAGTATAGCCTTTTAAAACGTCCCCAGCCATAAGAGGATGAAATATTGATGTTACAAGTCCATTCTTTTCCTGGAACGTGTATCTCACTTTTATCTTGGGACGGAATTTTCTTTTTGTTTTCAAATTTCTTATTAGTTTTTTAATTAAAAATTAAAATTAGTCTCTCTCTATATTACAAAATACATAATAATGAACGTAAAATAAAAGATTCGATTGGAATTAGAAGAAAAAAAATTACAAAAAGAAAAAATATTTACTAAGTTAAAAAGTAAACAAAAACTGTAACCAAAATTCTTTTTAGTTATTTGTACAAAAGAGACAATGGCATTTAAAAAGGGAAAGTCATTAAAAATAGTTTTTTTTTAATAACTTGTCATTTATATTTAGTACATTCCTTCTACTAGTGACCAGTGCATTGTCTATCCTGAGAAACACGATTGTTATTTTTATTTAAAAAAAAAATTAGGTGGGATAATGAAAGCGAAAATTTAATAATTTTTGCGCAGCTACTTTAGGCGTTTATTAACAAGAGTACAAGGAGAAATCTACATTATACTCTTTTAAATTGTTTTTCTTGATTTGAAACATTACAAATAATGAGAATACATTAATTTTCTTAAATATGGGGCAATTTTTTTTAAATCTCACCCAAAATCCCCAACACTTAAATTGGAAGATATACATTTTGCATTAGCGCAAATTAACAGTTAATTGAAATAAATAAATTTGTAATTTTATAACATTTGTTATTATTTTCGCATGAAAAAAATATTCATTACAATGTAGTTTCTTAATGTTATCTTAATTATAAATATAGCAAAACGATTAATCCAATGGTATTTTTTAGAAAATAATTTTATATACTGCATCGCACATGAAAACTTTTAATCCTCTGTATATTTTTTTAGCATATTTTCTTTTCTTTTTTTAGCATACGTTTTCCAACGAGCCAACTGTCGCCGGAAAAGACGCTGGCATTTGATCAAAGCAACTTTACATAGTTATTCTTTGAACTGCAAACAAATTAAGTAAACGATAAAGAATACTAATTTAATTTATTAAAGAAAATTAAGGAAAATAGCCAAGTTTTTCTCTAAGATTTTCTCTACTAAATATCCTTGCGGCGGATGTGCGCGGAAATAAAATATAAATGTGGTGTAAACCATTTGCAATATCTTAAACATAAAGCATTCGTGAAATTATTTACTTTTTTATAAACAACTGAAGAATGGAAATATTTCTTCTAACGTCACGCTCTCTAAACTGCGATTTCATTGGTTTTCTTTGACAAAGTGTCGAAACAGCTCATTGGTTAAAAAAACAGGTCACGTGATCCGAACTGCGATGCCCCGATGCCATTGGTTGTTTCGTTTTTTTGTGGCAAAGTAATGAAACAAGCCCATTATTTTGATTAAAAAAAATCGTCAAAATCGCAGGACGTGATTTATGGACGTCCTCCTTTTAGACCGCTGTGATGGGAATATTTCTTATTATGTCACGCTCTCCATACTGCGATTTCATTGGTTGTTTTGTTTTCTTTCTCTACTTCTTGAAACAAGCTCATTGGTTTTTTTATAACATCACGCGCTCTAAACTGCGATTTCATTGGTTTTTTTTTCTTTGACAAAGTGTTGAAACAAGCCCATTAGTTAATTATTCCAGATGACGTATTCCTTGCAGCTTTCATTCCTGCATTTTCTTCAATTGGTACTCCAATTAGTGCTCTGTTCCCACGTGACATTGATTCACCAATCGGGGCTCCAGTAAGAACATATTTTCATTTAGCACTTTTGTTGCTACTCAAAACCTCAAACATGGTCATTATCCCGTGTCATGACGTTCCTGAAGTGAAACGCATGACGTTTTTTTTATTGTGTGTCCACATTAGAACAAGTATTAGACAAATATTATTTTGACGTCATATGCCTAATCCTGATACGTATGCGTTACAAAAACATTGCATGCCTTTTGATTTGCCGACCTTGCCCAGGCCGTCCCTGGCCGTCATAGTTGGGACAACTCAAAAGGCATGCAATGCTTTTGGTAACGCATGAGTATACAAGATCGACGTCTTACCGGACGTCATTACAATATGTTGCACACAAACTTGTTTTAATGTAGACACACCAGGAAAAAACAAAGTACAGAAATACAAAAAGTGGGTAACTTTCTGAAAACTTGTTAATTTATTTCACCCGTTATTCATTATTAATAAGCCTTGTATATGGAATTAAAATTTATCATCATATAATAGTTTGATCAATGGAGTATCAAGTTTTAAACAAAATAAATAAACATTTCCAAAGGGAATAAAATCGATAATTGTTTTCAGATATGGCAATACAGTAACAACGTTTCGATTTAGCGTTTTTAATGGCGATGAACTATTGAATTTCTAGAAACAAATCGAGAACTAACATCTTTTTATGGCAGCTAATGACTTATTGTTTTCATTTTAAAGTAGTAATCATTAAAAATAGGTATGCTTTTGAATTAAAGACTTTTGTTCATTGCATGCTAAATTTTCTTCTCTACATGCCGGCTAAGTTATGACGTGAATACTTTCAGTATTGACTTTTAAGTTAATCGAATAAAATTAACAATATTTTAAGGGGAATTCTGAAAATATTTTGGAGAAGTCGATAACTGTACATTTCCTATTAAACATTTTCACCTATTGTAACTTTTGTGATGAAAAATTGCTTCCAAATATTGAATTGCACTGTTTTGATAAACACTATGTTAGGATGTATCTTTATATTATTTCGCATATAAGTTTTTTCTAAGGAAAGATCTGTGCTTTATGATTTAATTCATTGGGTAAACTGAGATTGTTAAATTTCAATTTGGTGAAAATAATATATAAAGATAGACCTGATATAAAGATGGAACTAATGAAATTTTGTTGGTTGGCAAATATAAATTATTTATCCAAACAATTAGTATTAGTAGGCTGCACATAATGATATGAAGGATCGATATGAAACACCTTTTAACAAACACTAAACATTATTAAGTTTAAAATTATTAATAAATTCAATTTTTTAAAAGTTTCAGATTGTCCTCAAGATGGCAGACACAACAACAGACTCTGATCTCATGGAAGTGGAAGACTCCAGCGACAGCATCCAAATAGATAAAAACGGAGTGTCTGAAGAAAATGATGAGACAAAATCCAAACTCGCCAAAACGCCCAGCGATTCTGCAGAACCCATGGAAGAGGACTCTTTAAGCAGTTCCATGCACGACTTAGAAGCAGAAGACTCAATAATCAACGAGTCTGAAAATAAAGAAGACACAAATGACAATGCTTCAGACTCTCTCGAAGTTCCAATCGTTGAATCTGCCGATACTACAGCAGTTGAACCTGAAGATTTAAATGGAGATGTGTCGTTGGTAGAACCTCCCGATACGACAGCTGAAGAATCGATCGATACCAATGGTGATGTGTCATTAGTTGATAAAGAATGTGAAGATAACATTGACAATGATATTAGCATGGACAATGATAGTAATATCGATAATGATCCCAACATTGACAAGGATAATAATGTTGATAACGACAATAAAATTGACAAGGATAATAATATTGATGATGATAATAACGTTGACAGGGATAATAAAATTGACAATGAAGCTGTTTCTGTTGAAGCTGAAACAACAGTTTCATCAGCTGTTTCAGAAAAACAGATTGTAAGTGATTCTGAAACTGATTCCCCAAAACCCAGTGCTCTCAGAGATGTTTTGACTGAGGAGTCTTCGAAGAATTCTCCAGAAGTTGTTTCTAATTTGTGCCCTTTTGTGAAGGATGCAGCAAATGAAGATGCCAAAGCTAAAGATGTGAAAGAGAAACAAAATGATGAGAAAGTGTGTTTCATTACATGTTCATAAATTTGTTTATATTTTGTCATAAAAATTTGTTTATATTTAGTCATAAATGTGTAAACTCGAATACTTATTCTTGTTACAAAGGTACTAAAACTACAAAAGGTACCTTAGATAGGGTAGTATTAGTATGTAAGTTTTTTTCTGTTCTGAATTCTTTAAAATATATTTTAATTTCCTAATGTTACAAATTTTTTTTAATGATTTAAAACTGGAAAAGTTATTTGTAATTCTCTAATTTAATATTTTATTAAATGTATTCTATAATGTACTTAAATTAATTTTTGCACTAACGTAATACATAATGTCAATTTAAAATGAATAGTATTTTAATATGTTATTTTAGGTGGATTCAACTGAAAACATCGACGAATTGGATTCAAAAGGTACCTATAAAAAAATTAATAACCCGACTAAATATGTTTTATTAAGATTATACTTAAAATCTCATCTGTATCAAATTTAATTGGTTAAGAAAAAAGATTTTGAAATAATAAAATATGCTATATTTACTGTCAAATATGATAAGTTTAAAAAAGCAATTTAATGTCATTTCGAAAGAAATGGTTTCTCGTGTATAAAAAAACACTAATAAAAATTACTATTCTCTATAGAATGCATAGATACTGCCTATGGTTGCTCTAATACATTTTTAAAGTTTTTGTTCAATAAATCATATTAAAAATGTAAACTACTGAACTCTGCTACTGCTTGAATAGAAAGATGGAATATCTCCCAAAAAGACTATGCACTGGAGAATTGTTTAGTCCGTCCAGAAAATTTACAGATTTCGAGACTTTGCAGAATTTTAAGGAATTCTTGCCGTCTTCTGCATACATAATATATTATGCTAAATTTGTATTATGTTATGGTTCTGAAGTAGTTATTGCGGTAAATTGATCCGTTAATATATTTTTTAAAAATAAGTACATCATTTCTCCCCTTAAAAGTAATTTTTATATATATTGTGTTTTAGAAAAAGAAGGCAAAACTGAGCATAAGGAAAAAAGCAAATCCAGCAAAAAGAAGAAAGCCAAAACTTGTTCTAACTGTGGAGTGGTATTTAACTGTTCTTTTATCAGTTTATAAGTGTTAATGATTAGATATTTTAAGTTATGCATAACAAATTCTGCAGTACTTTGATCCTATAACACTTGTTTATGAATAATCAAAATTTTGTTGTCCTAAATTTTCTGACAATGTGTTAATAATATTTAAAACCAATTTTTTTTCTTTTTAGAAACAGAAACATCCGCTACGAATCGTCTTTCAAGGTAAATCCATGTATTTATGTTCAGAGACATGCTTTAAAGTTTTCAAGGAGAAAAACATGACCAAACCTGTTCCAAAGTTCGTGGATGACAACTGTGCACAGTGCCAAACTAGAATTTCTAACGAACCAGCCTTCTTTCCATGTGTTGGGGAAGTAAAACCTTTGTGCACCGAAGAATGTCTAATGAAGTATCAAGAGGTAAGTGTCATTTTGAAACATCTTATTTACAAATAAGATATCTTGCTTGTTTTTTTTAATCTGATGACTAAATTTGCGTAAAAAGATAAGGAACCCATATTTTTTTATTTATACTAGTATATAGCTACATAACAAGGTTGAGCTGTGAAGTGTTAATATTCTTGTAGTTTTAAGAAGTTCTTTAAAATTGTCTTGTTATTTATTCTAGTATATTATTAAGACATCATTTATCTAGGTTTTTTATTTAAAGTCATGTCAACTCATTACTTCGTCAAAAACAAATCGTGGCTTAAGTTTGAATGAAATTCAATTGTTAAAACTTAAATTCATATCTTAAGAATTGCTTTGCATTTATATTCATAACCTTAAGAAATTAAGTTGCTTTAGATATTAAAAGTGAAGTACAGTTAATAAATCGAAATTAAATTGCTAAATTAAATCGAAAGATGACGACATTACGTGATGCAATAAATAAATTACGAGGCTGGTCACTTGGCTGATTTTCAAGAGTTCTCGATTTTTCCATGGATGTTCAATTCCTTTGAAGCTACTCCATTTATCTTATTTTTTTATGATTTAGAATTTTGTTAGAATTTAAAAGTTATTTAAAAGTTATATAGGTTTTTAAGGTTCGCGATTCGTTTGCTGATTTTCGAAGATTCTTGAATTTTTGTGGTTTTGCAGTTAGCCTAGATTTATTATTTGTCCGGAATTTAAAGTTGTGATATGCTAATTTTTTCCGGTTCGTTGATTTTCCAGAGACTTCAATTTTCCGATATTTGAAGATGCCCGATTTACACATTTTCAGTTTCGCGATTTAAATATTTCGTATTTGTGATTTCGTCGTTTTTACTGCTGTTTGAGGATTTATTATTATTTGATTTGCCGATATTGAAGGTTTTACAACTAAGCGGTCTTCGAGTTTTGTTGCAATTTGTCTAGTTGCAAGGATCAGTGATTTGTCGACGTCAAAGTTTTGAATTGCAGTACAAAATAACAAGTCTAAATAATAAATTTTAATAATAAATATAAACATATTCAATTATAATAAATTTGAATATGAATTTTGATTTGATAACACTAAGATGTTTTAAATATCAGTTACCTAAGAGTATAATCCAACAATGCTTCTTGATTTACTTATTTTGCTGCCTAGTAATTTTCACGAAATCCACCGCTGAGGTCGCATTACCTCATAATGATTGACAGTTTTGCCTCTGAGCGATCGGAAGAGCCCCTCGCTACTTTTGTAGCTCCGGTTCAGGCCATCGGACCAACCAGAATATTTTCCTTTGATCAAGTGTTCGTGATTATCGTGCGTGAAATCGTAGAAAATGCGTAGAAATCAGATTTCGGCTAAATAGTTGTATTATGTTTTATTTTAACTCTGTTTTGTATCTTCTAGAGAAAAAAAGCCATTTGTGCAATATTTTTGAACTGCACAATTTAATTCATCAACAAGTTAAGCTTTATTATTATTTTTTTTCATTTAATTGGAACATTTATTTTGGAGCTTAATAACATTGTCTAGGTATAACAACATTCATATTCAAAATTAAAAAGTTTTTTGAATGATAGTTTTAATGTATAGACAAGTTTAAGTATGCTAGCTGTAATACAAGTACATATCAAAGAAATTTACTATTAATTTCATTTATTCATGTATACATCATTTCAAGTATTTAATTTAAAATATATATCTTGTTTGATATACACAAGCACATATTCGAAGAGGCTGGGCTTCAATCGAAAATATTGTCGGAACTCTTCGTCGTTTGACTTTAAATGTCGCCAAACCAAAATATTATGCTCTGGTTTTTTTTTACATTTCATCCTCTGAACTTTCTTCCGATAATAATTCATCTTCAAAAAGATAGCGATGACAAGGGCCAAAATACGACGTACGCGGATCCATTCTGAAGTCCGAATCACAGAATGTTTGATACTTTCTGTCGACCGTCAACAGTTTCCCTAGATTGACACTTTTTGACCACCGTCTTATTCTGGTACGGTGTGACGTCAAAAGGTGACGTTACGACCAGTTTCGTGCGGCCGCTCGATTCTGTCACCGGACTGCTAGGAAACCAAGGCTTTAGTTATCACAAAACTAGCTTGATTTTTTGTTTACGTTTGAAACTTTTCGGAAACTTTCGGCATTTTTTCTACTTCGATTTATACTGTTTTTTTTAATTTTAGACAGGTTTAAGTTTTTAAAAAAATCGGACCATCGCCGAGATTTATAAGTGTCTGGATTATGGGTGTCTTGATTGGTTCTGTACAGTGCCAAATTCGCTGTTTTACAGATTTTTAGTTTAACATTATATAATTTTGGAATTTATGGATTTTCATATAATTGCAATTTGTGATGATAGATCTTCACGGTTTTAGAGATTTTTTCGTGCTTAAATGGTTCGCGAAACGCCGATTTTCGAGGTTTCGAAGTGTCTGATTAGACGACTTTTAGCGATTTACCGATTTCAGAAGGATCACAATTCAACTGCTTCTGAGAATTTGCAGTTTTCTAGAATTCCTGAAATTCGGGATTTACCAATTTGAAAATTAATGATTTTGTGAATCATTAATTTTCAAAAATTTCGATTTACCGATTTTGAAAGGGTCTTGATTCACCGATTTTTGAATTTTTTTCATCAATCGAAATGTTCAAATCTTTTCATGTTAAAATTTAAGGAAATTACTCATTAAGCTAAAAGATGTAAAGCAGTAAATTAAAGTTAGTATTATTAAAAATTAAAATCAATGAAATAATTTTAAAATAAACTTTTTTTAAACATTCTAAAAAGTATTTCATATAAAAGAGAATCCTATGTTATGTGGTGTTGTTTCATTAAAATTAAAGATTGTGATTTAAAATATTAACTAACTTCAACCCTACGAACACCATGCTTTGAGGTTTTTTTTTTAAATGCCATTAATTTTAATGGCCAGCCTATTTTTAATGTAGAAGATAGGCTGTTTTAATTAAATTATTTTTTGGTTATTTGCCAATAGATTTTCAAGTACAAATTTGAAAATGTAGTGGTATAATTGGTTATGCGAGCGTCTATAAAAATTTGGAAATAAGCCTTGAAATGTCTTTTTGAAATTTTTACCATCAATTTTGCTAGACACCCTGTTTAATGTTTTATTTTTATTTTACTATATTGTTGGTTGTTGTTAGTTAGTAATGTTACTTTAGTTAGTAATTACCTTAGTGTTTTACTACTATATTTTATGATAAACATTAAAAAAATTCTTGATAGATAATTTATATTTTTCTTAAGTTATATATAAATTTATTAGAGGAACAAGAAAACAAGCAAACTACTTGGATATCTTTCCAAACATCAAGTTTTAAATTTCTTGGGAATTAAAAAAAAGTTTTCAAGGTAACACTAGTTCATTTAAGAAACGAATAATAGTCCTTGTTACTTTGGCACAAGTTTGGTATAAAAGTTTAATATTGTATTTTTAATTCACGTCGATAAAACCTGGAATTTTCTTAAAATTCTCTGGAAAACCTGGTAAAGTCAGGGAATTTGGTTTTCCAACTTATGTGGCAACCCTGATGAATGTTCATAATGCTTGAAAAAAAGGTTTGCATTTTGATAATTGATTTTCTACACAATTTTTTTTATTAGAAACACAGCATACCAACCTACTGCGGGCAGTGTAAGGAAAGGATTCAAAGTGCTTACCAACGACTTACCTGGGAGACTATGGTGTTCTGCAATGACACCTGCTTAGTCAAGTACCAGACAGACTTGGGCAGTCACTGTACTTCTTGCCATAGCCCTGTGCAAAAGACATCACTGGGAAAGTACTGTGTATGCTTTGGCTCGGATATCAGGCAATTTTGCTCGGGTAGTTGTCTGGAAGAATTTAAGAAAGGTCTTAAGGTAAATTTTATTATTAAAATATGTATAAAGTATAACCTGATTTATTCTAAATGTGCTTAGTTTTTTAAATATCTTCACTTGAACCCAACTACATTGATCTTTAATTGTTCTTGACAACTCATATTTATTTTAATTCATTAGTAATTCAGGTTAGTAATTCAGTTAAGGATTTGGGGATTTTGGTTTGTGATGATTTTAAAATGGGGTACCAGTGTTCAGTTGCTAGTAAAAAGGCAAATAAATTATTGGGTTATATAAAAAATAGTATTTCTTCAAGGTCTAGTAACGTTATCCTGCCACTGTACAAAGCGCTGGTAAGGCCTCACTTGGAATATGCCGTACAGTTTTGGTCTCCATATCTGCGGAAAGACATAGATGTGATTGAAAGGGTGCAGCATAGGGCCACTAAAATGGTTGATGGTTTTTGGAATTTGAGTTATGAAGATCGATTGAAGAAGTTAAATATGTACACGTTGGAGGAGAGAAGGGTTAGAGGGGATTTGATTCAGCTTTTTAAATTTATTAGGTCATTGGATGCTGACCTGCTTGTTTTTTATTCTGATAACCGGACTAGAGGTCATAGTTTAAAACTGAGAAAAGCACGTTTTAATAGGGATTTGAGGGAACATTACTTTTATGTTAGAGTTGTGGATAAGTGGAATGGTCTGCCAGAGGATGTTGTGAGTTCTGACAGTGTTGATATTTTTAAAAAGAAGCTGGACAGACACTGGGATATAGTCGGGGGACTGTAAACAGGGCCAATCTTGTTGGGCTTCGTGCCTGTTATTGGTCCTTTATTTTTGTATTTGTATTTGAACACCATTCCATTCAAGTTATAAAATTCCTTTTATCGTCTTCAACCATAGTGTACTAACTCACTCAAACTTTATACTATTACTCTTGCAAGAATACAAAACCATTTCTAAAACAATTTAATAGTTTTAGAACTGGTTTCAAATTCATGCAAGAGTGTTATTATAAGTGTTTAGTAGTTCACTGGGGCTGAAGATGATCAACAATAAACTAAAACTAAAATCAATGTTTCAAATAAAACTGAATAATTTCAACATATTTTTGTTTAATATTGAATGACTAAGTGAAAAATTGTTTTTGTAATATTATCACTAAGTATAAATTGTATTAAAGAAAAACACTTTATATTTATTTTTTAGATTTGTAGTTTTTGCCAAAATGATTTGTCAACTGCTGGAGAAGGATTTCTAGCTCCAGTTGGAGATAAAGGGCAGTTTAAAGATTTCTGTTCTCCAATATGTATGGATCGGTATGAGGTTGTGAATAACATTGCTAAAGTAATGCCAGAGGCTAGAGAGTGCTATAACTGCAAAAATAAGGGGGTCTATAAAATACAGGTAATTTCTTTTAATTAAATTCCTTGGTAACTGATACTCCGTATTTTAATTTTAAGCCTACTTTCCTTTTTTTTTAAATAAATTTATTTTTATAAGAAATAGAAAGTTGACACTTGCTCAAAAATTTCAAAACAACTGTGGATATTTAAAATTTGTTTAAATGGGACAGGGTCCATAATGGAAACTTTGAGAAGTCAGGCATTTTACATGAGACACACTAGTATTCATAGTCATCTAAGTATAAAGTGTTGGTAGCCACATTTGGCGAATTATGGGATATGTAAACAAGATTTGAGCAGAAATTCTTTTTTTGTTAGAAAGTTTTGCCATCAGAAACTTGCCTTTTATACTTTTTATCCATTTGTCTGTTGATGTGTGTACCGTGAGCATTAATAGGAAAGTACTAAATAGGCAAGACTAGTTTTTCAGAACTTCTATTTTTTAATTAAATGAAAATATTAAACAATTTCAGTGGACTTTATTTCTGCTATATTGAAATTAATTTTTACTATTCAAATTTCTATTGAAACCATCCATAAGTAAAATTACAACTCACCATTTAAATTTGTTTTCTTAAAACTGAATTTCTTTAGTTAAAATGTTTCAACTTATATTAATTTAAAGCTTTACTTTTGCAGGTTAAACATGGGAATGAAAATTATGCTTTGTGTTCAGATCTGTGCTTATCTGCATTTCGGTGCGCTTTCCGAATCATGGACAATATCTGTCTAAATTGTTTCCAGCATTTTAAAACCAATGAAGAGGAAGTGTTTTCATTTATATTTGAAGGTTTTCCCAAGAATTTCTGCGCCAAATCATGCATGACTTTGTTTGTGTTATCTAATAGGAAAATCATTAATTGTTTAAATTGCAAGGTAAGATACTTCTAACAACTTTGTTAGTTAACATCGGCATACTGAGATTGTGTTGTACAGATTAAAAAAACAAATACTATTCACTTATTTAAAATCTTCAAAAAGTGAAAATTTATTTTAAAAAAATATTTTGGGAGAAAAGGATTATTTAAAGGATAAAAAAAATTGAATCCTTAAATATTCCCTCTTTGTGTTCTTAAATAATCATAATCAAAGTTATTTAAATAAGTAAAACCAACTTACAATGTTGCAAATATTCTTTTGAATAAAAAAATTTATAGGATCGATCAGACTTAATTTTTGACCATATTAAGGTTATTATTTTGTGTTAGTTATTATTGCATGTAGTTTTGTTTGTAAAAAAGTAAATGGTTTTGATGTGTCTATTCAGCTCTGAGCAGGAATAAAAAAAGGCTGAAACAGCATTTAGTTAATCTATTTTTTAGTTAAAATACAATAATTATTCCTATCTTTTGCTAAATTTATTTGTATTTTGAAGAATAAACGTTTCATATTGCTCACACTCAAATAGAAGTGAAACATTTCATATCAACATGCAACATTGAAACTATCACCTTCCAAACAGAACTAATTGATTTTTATATACTCTTTTTAAACAGATAATAAAAACCATTTTTACTTAATATAAATAAATTTTCTTGGGTGATTATTAGGTGGCAATGGTGATTTAATTGTATGAAAAAATGGCCTTATGCTTTTTAATGGGTAATAAATTTTGCAGTTTTTTAAAAACTAATTAAGGTCTTCGAATGAAAAAAAATTTCTGAGATTTTCAATGTATTTTTGACTAGTTTTTCATTTTTTTATTTGTTTCGTTTAGCTGAATTTTTTAATATGTCACACTTGTCTGTAACATTTGTAGTTTGGCCTGTGAAAGTGGATGACTGACAGATGGGCGGACATAGCCTTTAAAAAAAAGCTTCAATTTTTTATGTTCAAACAAATGTAGAAGCTAAAATGACCTGCACCATTTTTGTCAAAAAAATTCTTAGAGAACTTTCTTAACGATTGTTTATTGAGTGCTTAAAACAATGATCCAAGTAATTTTTGTAAATACTGCATTTTTATCTGCCAACAGTAGTATTACATATACTTGTTTAATCAATATAGAAAAATGCATACAAAATCACCTGCGATTTTGTTTCCATTTCAGGTAAAAAAATACAACTTTGATATGATCGAGAGGCTCGATTCTAACAACCAGTTCCAAATGTTCTGTTCATCATACTGCCTAAATTCTTATCGAGTACACAGCAGTGGTACTGGCGTGAAGATTAACTGTGATGGCTGCAATAAAAACAAGGGTATCCAGTTCCATTTAACTATGAGTGACGGCTCGATGCTTAATTTTTGCGCCTATGAATGTGTGATTGCCTTTCAGAAGGAGAAACATGGAATGTTACCTTCCAACTCGCATGGTTAGTATTTATGTTATTTTTCACTATACATAATCATACATAATAACTTAAAAATCAACACTGGTTATTAAATAAACTTAAGATTTCTCTAGTTTTACTTCTGATGGATTTACATTGTTAAAGAACAACTTTCAGAAATTGTTAGCAATATGTGTAGGCAGTACATTTAAAATACCTTTCACTTTTTACTTTCTAAGCACAATACGAAAAGTAAAAGATGATGCAACATGTCTGAAAAGTATTTGCATTAATCCCTAGAGTATATATCTTTACTATCACTAGTGTGCTTTTGACAGTAGTCAATGTGTCATTAATTCAACCAAAACAACCCTTAAGGTTCCTTTTCATTCTTCTAAGTATTCCATGCAAACAATTCTATTATACAAATCTAAAAATGTGGTTTAAGTCAAACTTTCAACTTCCTTACGTCCCTAAAAATGATGTATCCATGCCCAAGTGGAATTTAAAAGGTTTTTTTTGCATGCATTAATTCCTTTTTATTATACTTATAAAGGTGTGACCACTACAACTTCTATTAGCAATCCAGTCATATCTAATGTAATGTCATTAGCTCAAGAATTCCGTTCTGGTCTATCCCCCCAAAGTCAAGTTAAACCTAGGCTTCCACAGCATCCTCTTATGCCACCAGGTTATGCTTCAACTGGAAATTCAATTCAACAACCGCCCAAGGTAAGTTCTCACTATATTTTTTTAGTGACAGGCCAGCAATGCTTAGAAAATGTTATAGAATTACATATTCAAGTAAATCCATTGAAATTTAAAAAAATTTCATCTTAGTGGCTGTCTAGAACTTTTTTCTTTTGACTTTAAGCATTTAAAAGCATTTTACTCTTTTAGAATTTTTTTTAAAATTTCAGGTTTTTCTTCTCACAACTATAAATATCTTAACTTAAATGAAAAAACAAACTTAAGTAAGTTCACTGCTGATGCAAAACATAAAAAATAATTGGTTATTCAACTTGATTTTAATGAGTCATATTTAACTCTAAGAGACAGCAAGTATGTTTTTTTTCCAAAACCTTTAGAAACTCAGTTTTTCAAATATGATCTAGATTTCAAAATTGTAAAACTCTGTAGGCAACAAATAATATACTAAAATAGAATTTTGAGTATACTAATCTAGAGACAAATTAATCCTATTGTATTTTAAGCCTACTTTCCATTTTTTTTTGTCGTGTCCATGAGAGTCGAACTCTATATGTGTCCTTGAATTTTGATAATTTCTTCTACGACTTGCTTGATGTTGTCTCCATACGGATCTAGCATAGTCGGCAGTACTCCAATCTTTCTCAGGCTGGCGCTCATAGCCGGACACTCATAGATGTGAGTAGGCGTAAGCTGTGTATCAGGACAATGTTCACAGCTTCTATAGATCTTCTTGCCACCTCCATCTATCTTCATACCCCTGTGGTGTCCGGTTCTCAGCCCAGTTATGGTTTTAAGAGTAGATCTGTTTGCAGTTATTTCAGAGAGAAGATGTTTGGTCTGAATGGATTTTTCTCTAAGCTTATATCTGGCCACTGCATTCGCATCCTGAAGAGAAACATCATTGCAGCTAGTGTTGAGGCGTGAAGGCCGTTCCATTATGCTCAGCTAACGATTACAGGCAAACAAGTCCAACCTCCCTAGGCTCTGGCATCCCATTTCCATGAATAGTCCATTTATTTAAAATTCAAGATTAATTTCAGATTTCTGTTGGTCTGTATTCTGATGTATTGTGGATTGCTCAGGAATAAAAATTCATTGTTCTATATTAATTATACATTAAAATATATGCACCATCGTCTGTTGGTAGGATCTATATGGTTTCACTATAACTATTCTTTCAAATTCAGTTAAATCCATCTGTTTTAATTTTTTTGTTAGAAAACTATAGCATCAAACGCCTAACTTTTATGATTTTTATTCTTGTATGACTGTACGCTTTTCTGTTCATCTGTTTTCTATAAGGCGGTTGGGTAAAATTCTCATTCTTACTGTTTGATTAAAAAATTCTTTTTCTTTATTTTAGAAAGGTATGCTAAAAAAAGTATGACAGGTAGCTTATCTTTTATACTTTTTGTCTATCTGTAAACTTTTCTGTTTGTTTTTCTCACATATCTTAACGCTCTGTTTTTACTTCAATTCGAACAATCTGATTCGAAAAATTCTTTTTTTGTTAGGTATCTGATGTCATACCTTTCTATCTTTTATACCTTGTTTTTGTGTATCAATACAAGAGCTTCAGGAAGTTTTAAAGTAACAAAAAAGTAGATGTTTGTAGTTCTTTCAGAAGTTTTTGTCTATAATATAGGTCCTGTAATATAATAACAATTTATTTTTTCATAGATTCAATCCCCATCTCTGTCAGCAGTGAATTCATCTACTTTAACAGTGGCCAATACAGGTGGAGCCATGAAGGAAATCATTGTGCGGCCTCCACCCCCTAAACCTCTTAGAAATAAGTCTGCTTCATGCAAGCCCATCATGGCAACAAAAGGCATCAGTTGCAAATCTCAAACTTGCAACAAAGCTGTGCAGACTGGTAAGAACACAGTTTTTTTTATAAGGGTGTAGTACAATAGGACTAAAATCCCCAAGTCTTTGGTTAAAGCTGGTTATGTTATTGTTTTTTTTAAAGTGTACTTTATAATAAAAAAACTATATACAAAATATTAAAACAAGTCAGTAAAGTAAGATGTGTTATTTGGAAAAAAGTAAATAATTTAGTTTATTTTCGTTATGTAAGGAAATAAAAAAGAAGTTAATATCTAATAAATTAAGTAATTCTTCTGAACATAGCAAGATATTAATTGAGAATTGTCTTAAGTATTTAATTAAATAAATATTGATACTCATGCTTTATGAGTGTCAGTTAGATATTTTATTAGAACATTTAAATCCCATTTGTGCACATTGACATGATTTGTAATATTGTAATGTGACACAGCTGACATAACTTTGTGACATGGTTATCGTTCATCAATCATATTTGTATTTTAGAAAAGTTTCTTCAAATGGATCTGGAACTATAAAAAAAATATCAGATTAGGATTACACACAAACTGATTTTGCAAAAAATTTTGTTTAATTAAAATTGAATTAAATTTTTTTTCACAATTTCATTAAAAAAATAATTGTTAGTTATTATTTTACACTTTATCAGGAAAATGTGATAAAGAAGCCAAAATTTTCTGAAAATAAGTTGTTTTAGTTTTTGGTTTACACAATTGCATTTCTTTAGTGAAATTTGTACCGATCTTTTTAAAATAAGGACTAATCGATATATCTTGAAATCTGGCATATTTTGGTATATTTAATGATTTTTTTTTATTGCAGATGATACACGCTTACCATCCATTCTACCAGTACCTTTCCCAGTTTACATACCATGCCCCGTGAATATGTATACAAAAACAATTTCAGTTCCTATGCCTTTCCCAGTTCCAGTTCCCATACCAATTCCAGTATTTATCAACAAGGTTTGGAATTTTTCTTCTACTTATCTGAAAAGCTGGAGCGAAATCTTTTACCAAAACTACTAAAATATATTCTGTCTAAAACAAAAATATTTTTATCATTTTTTATAGCTAATGTTAAAATCATTGTTGTCATTTAACATATTAACCTAAATAAGATATATAGAAAATTTTGAACTGTCTAGAGTTATTTAAATATGCACTTTGACTTTTGATCAAGTGGATTAAGAGTTGTTGACTTATACTAAATTTAGATTTTGAACCAAAGGTTCAAAAAAATATCCGCAGTCTCTTATAATTTTAACTTGTATTTTAAACTGGATGGTAAAATATCTGCAATTAGTATAAAATATACCCAAAGTAATTCATTTTAAATTCCTTTAACAATCTAGGAAAAACCATGTTCAAGGCAACATGTATGTGAGGTTTCAAGTATGGAAACAGAAACTACTGAAACTCTTGAAACAAAGTCAACTGAAACGGTAGAAACAAAGTTGGCAGAATCCATTAAAACAAAATCGCCTGAAATCCCTGAAACATACTCAGCAGAATCCCTTGGAAGCACTTCGGCTGAATCCACGAAAACAAATTCTACTGAACCCCTTGATGGTAAATTAAAAAATTACTTAGACAGGCCATTATTGTTTTAGCACACTTCAGGGTCCCTACCCTATCTGAATATAGCATCACTGTACTTGGAAAATTTATATATCATCTTAAATTTTTTTTGTTTAAATAATAACCTGAATTTCTGCTTTTCAATTGCATTTCATTGGTAGAATTTTTTTTTCCAGCAACACACATAATTAAAAAAATTAATTTTAAAATTTTGTAAAAGTATTAAGGAGTCATAATACTTTCTTATGAAACATAATTTTTAAAAATTTAGAGAAATGAAGTGAAAACAAGTTTTCATGTAAGCCATTTTGCTTATTTAAATCTATTGAAATAATACTACGTTTAAGAATAAATTGGGCTTTAAAAAAGTATAAAAATAGTTTTAATAAAAAATTTCATTATTTCACTTGACTACAGTTGTTATCAGACTACTACTTGTTAGCTTCATTTTTTAACCTTAATATAAAGCAATAACACAGACATGCTTCAATGTGATATTCGAATAGTGATCAATAATGACCTATTAAATACTACCAATTCTTAGTTAATTTTCAAGTCAATTTACTTTTGAATTTGAAAAAAATGATGTTTCTGGTTTAAGAAAAATTACAAGCATTAGAAGATGTGTAGTTTAAAGTGCTCAGAGACCTAAAAATTTAAGTGTCATTAAACATACACCCACTACTTTGTTTTTAGTATCACTTCATAAAGATGACCCATCTCCACAAGTGTGTTCAACAACAATTTTAGAAAATAATCTCCCTGCACCATCAGAGACAAAAGATATTGCATGTGAGGCCTCAAAAGAAGCAGAAAGTGTTCTGCCAGCATCTGAAAATAGTACTCCTCAAGTCACTGAGCAAAAGAACAACTCCCAAGAATCACAGCTTGCTTCAAACACTGCTACAAGTAAGTACATAGGGTATATGAAAATAATATCGTGCATATCTAGGTTTTATAGATGGTTTAACTTTTTAATTATCCCTTTTTAATTCAAAAATATTTTGATGAATAGTTATGTATATTTGGGAATAAAGTTAACTGTTAAAGTGCAAAGCTTTTCTATGCCATATTTGCTGGCAGTACTTTAAGATGATGCCTATAGGTCTCCTAAAAACTAGGTCTTCCATGTCTTTATCCTTAAAACATAGGTATCAGGAAAAATTGCTGGTTAGTTCTTAACCAGTATTTTTTAAAAAAATTCTCAAACCATACCATCATTCCTGATTTTCTATAGAAAGTTTTCTATTATAGTTCTAGAGCTGGATAGTTTAGTTGGCACGGTGGTGGGAAAATCTCTGATCCAAATTCTTTTCCAACATGCTATGTTATTACCAAGTTGTGTCTGATGACTACAGCTCACAAAATGCAAATTATGAGGCCCCCTTAGTATATGTGTTTAAACATGGCCTAACCAAACCTTTTTTTGGTCTTAAAATGAATCTTTTGTGGCCTTATAAATTAATATTGTTTTCTCTAGACTTAGAAACCAAGACTGAGCCAATTGACGAGGATCTTCCCACCGAGTTCAAACAACGTAGGAAGAAAAGGAGTGGAGAGGACCTTATTGTGACTGAAGGAAAGAAGGCAAAAGTGGACGAAGACTACATCGAAGTAAATAATCACAATTCGACCAACAATAACGATGATAATGGGGATGTTACCAGTTCTCATTTAGAAGCTGAAAATGTGCAGGTTTTTTAGGGGTTTATGTGTAAACTTGAATTAAAAGTTAGGTTTTATTATTGCATTTAGTCTCAAAATCTGGGTTATAAATGAAGTTGTCCAAATGAGCTGAATTATTTTTCTTTTTTGTGATTTTTTCTCTCTTTTCTGCAATCAAAATAGTTACATATCAGAGTTGTACACTGTTTTGTTTCATTTGTAATACTTAAATATAGTTTTATTATTTTTTAAAAAATGTATTATAAAAATTTAGCAGTTATAAGAACATACTCTGTTCTAAATATCTGTTATTAGAGCTACTTTGTTATTTCAGTTTTAGTGTAATTTCATTGTGTTTCAGTCAAGGTTGTTTATTCCTCAAATATATAATTAATCTTTGTTTAAATTTGCTTAAGTTTTTCTTTTTACTAAATTTTTTGCCTCTTATATGTTTAAAATTTGCAAAAAAAAATTTGCTTGTGTCCTCTGTACCTATTACTTTAAGTTTTTTTTTAAACATAGAAATATGTTGTTAGTTAACTTTGCAGTGATATTTTATTTAATGAAACTAAATTTTTGAAAGCATAATTGAATGGATGGCGTAAATCAATTGTATATAATGTACATTTTAAAATGTTCCATATTTTTTGTTTGGGTGTGAACAAATCACTTCTTTGCATGGAAAGTGTCATCATTTGTAATTGTATAAGTTGTGGTTGACATAAAATCCTAATGAAGATTTAACCATCTCAACTTTTTTTTATGAATCAATATAAAGCCTAAACTATGAAAGTGTCTTAATGCAGCCTCATGAACTCAATTAACTAGGTAACATAGGTAAAATATAGTTTGCCTATGTGTATTAACTGCTGGAGAAAGATGATTATCTTTCATTTTATTTTTTGTATGACCATTTATGTTTGCTTTTTTGTTAAAAGTTCACTTGATTGTATTTCATGAATGAATTCTCAATAAAAGAAATTTACCAAACCTTGTTAGTTTTGTTTTTAATTATTTACATTTTCATGAAAGTTATGCACAGGTTTTGTATAGGACATGAAGTAAAAAATATTTTATTTTAAACTTAATAAGTAGCTTTTGTTTGCAAAATTATTATTAATAATTTGGAGGACGAAGGGGGAAAAGTAATGCGACAATCACTTTTGTGTCTTGTACCTTTTAAAACTGTGAAGATGTGTAATTATTAAATGTGTGGATTTATTTTTAAAGCAAGTTTGTTAGATATTTGAGTTTATGAATTGTTTACTGAGTGTGAAACCCTATATTTTGACAATCTTTGTCTTATGTTTTTGATGCTGCAATGAGACACTATAATCCAGTAATAAGGTTCCTTAAAAAATGTATAATTCTCAAATATCAAATTTATATAATTCAATATTTTATAGATCAATTTGGGAATAAAATGTTTTAAAACTGATAATTAAGTATTAAGCAAATATTAGTTGATTTGTTTCACATACTCTTCATAGTTTTTTAAAAGGCAATATTATTGGGGGTGGCCTTCAACTTTTTTTTTAATTTAGTGCATTTTTATGAAAATTTTAACTAAAATAACTTATTTTTAAAAAAAGTTTGGCATTTTAATTTACTTTACTCTTACTATTTTTTTGAGCCCTTAATTTTGAAATGACTTTTCCCGTCAAATTCTTAACAAATTGTAGTTTGGGACATCAGGATAACAAAATATATCTTTTGATAATTACAATATCTAAACAGTATCTTTGAATTATGCAATTAAAAAAAATGTGTATGTACTAAATGATAGCTGTAACTAGCAGACAATAATTTAGAACTGTTTGAAAATGGTTCGCACCGATATAAATGATATAAGTAGCTAAAAATCAGCTATCTCTAAAAATAACTTATTATTAAATATAACTTGAAATATATATCCAAAAAATCTTTATAAATTTGATGCAAATTAGAAACTTGCATTCCACACTTGTTAAGCAATGTTAGGCAGAACAAAATATGACAAGAATCAAGAGGTAACCAATACATTGCTGCTATTTTTTCCCCTTTGAATAGTTCTGCAATTTAATGTAATTTCTTTGAATAATCATTAATATCTTAAATCGTCTTTCTTACTTTTTTAAACTCCCAGTTTGAATTAGAATTGTTTGATTTTAATTGTCATTATATGCATTCCATTTTTATCAGACAACCAATTTGGACAAAAATGTTTTTTGTTTTTTTAAATAGTAAAATTAAGATAAATCATAAATCTAAGTGAAGGTACTTAAAACAAATCAGCATGATTTTAAATAAATTTAAGCATTAATTTTGTGATTTATTTCCAGTTATGATGAATTTATATTAAAATTTTTTTTTATCGCTTCTTAAATACTATATCTTCTATTTTAAGATGCAAAAAGAATCTATATTATGTAGATTTAACAATATAAAAGGGACTTTTGTTTATTAAGCTTTCGGATTATTCATTTCATTTGCTTGCATATTATATTCATTGCAACACACAGCATACTATGCAATATCATATTTTTCTGACCTTTGCAATTAATGTTCTTATTTTTACTTTATTCACAAAGTATAAATCATGTTTTAAAAGAATTGGTTCGTTATTTCATTGTTATTTCAAATTGAAAAAAAAATTAGTGTGTTTATAGTTCACTAATTTTTAATTAATTTTTAATATTAGTATATGTATGGAGTGAATGCCTGGAAGCAGTGGGTGGCACTGAAGAATGGACTAATGGAGAGAGGATCCTCACGTAAATTCAAGTCTTTCAAAACCGATCTACTACTTCTCTCACCAAGTGAACTCAGTTACTCTTTGAGTCTCTTTGTTAAAGAGGTTTCAAAGCCAAATGGACAGCCGTACTCTGCCGGAACACTATTTTATCTGCTCTTGGGTAAGAACAAAGGCTGCATGAGACTTAACGGTTCTATTTACTATTTTAATATTTCAATCTACCGAAATAATAAATGACCATTATTAGTATGCATTTAAAAAAATATTTGTTCCAAATGCGAGTCCCTGTGGCAGTACATTCGTAGTTAGAAATCTCATCAAATTAACTAGGAAAACTCTTAGTCTATATCCAAGAAATCGTAAAATGATCAAATGTACATTCTAAAATGTACATTCTAAAGGGTTAAATCTTCTTAAAACACTTTTTTTTTGTAATCGATTACTTTAGGGTTCGTAATAATCTGAATTTTTATCCCATTTGTTGTTGTAAACTAAGTAATCAAATGTTACAAAAACGGGAAAAAACTAATTTATATTCGTTAAATAGTTTTTGTTTAGTCTATTCGTTAACTAGTTCCTAGTTAAAGTAATTATTTATAATAAAATAAATTGCTTTAGCTCATTAATCTTGATTTTAGTATGCTTATTTTTAATGCCTGATTTAGACCTCATGTACTTTTATTAAAATTATAAATTCTACAAAAGCCAATTTTCTTTGACTTATGTCTATCAATATAAAATATAAGTTAAGCTTATTAAGTTTTCAGCAATTAAAATAATGTTTTCTAAAATTCTAAGAGTGTGAACCCTGAAAATAAGTTAGTAAACTTATTTTCTTAAACCCTTACACTTATTTAAATTTTGTCTCTTAATTACTAAACTGCTACTATTACTGTATAAATTCTGTCAATTTCAAAAACTTTACCAATTGCTTAATTTTTTTTTTCATTTTGTTTTAGGCATCCAGTATTATATGAATGAGAATGGACGCACTGATGACCTTTTTTCAGATGAAGTGTACAGCTCATTTGCGGAACACTTCCATGATGTATTACTGCAGTATGAAGGCCGTGCTATGGGACAAGGTAGGGCTAAAGTTTTATTTTCCAATTTAAAATTTAACTCTATATGAAATATACTGCATTATTATTGTTGTTTTAGTAATTAAAATTTTCAATCAAAGCATCAATGAATTTCTAATAATAGTATTAGAATAGATCAATGCTAAAATAACTACTGCTGCACTTTTCACATTCAAATATATATATTTTTAACAATTGAGTATATAAATGCTATTTTTTTCAAGTAACTTTTGATCCATCTAATATGCAACATTTGTTATTGTATGTGTTACAAAAAATAATGTAATAAATTTGTGTCTGCTCTTTATTAATCCATATAATTTGTACAGAATATCCTAATCCTCGAATCAAAGAATCTTTCCTATGGCAATCAAAACAGTTGGGGGCCCAATCCCCTCAAATTCTTCTTAACACTCTCATGTACTTCAATGCTCAGTTCTTCAAACTGCGAACTGTGGCAGCTCATATGGGGCTCAACTTCAGTCACATAGCAAGGCACACAGATGAAAAAGGAAGTTTTCTTAGATATTATAAGGAAGACAATGGTAGTAAGTACAAGTTAATTATATGCATGAACAACAAACACAAACATGTGTATGAATGATCATTTATGAACATGTTTAGGTAAATGATCATTTAAATACAAGTTCTTGTTTATTTGGCTGTAAAATAAGTCCCATTAAATGATTGTTTCTTTTAAAAACTTTTCTTTTATACAATTTGTAGAAATCTAGCTTAGTCCATTTTGCATGTTTATGATTATGTACCATATTTAATATGGTAAGTTCTTACAGCGAATGAAATTAGCCTGTATAATAAATCTATTTTGGAATTTCAGAGAAAGAAGAAGAAAATATGAATGAATTTGGCAGAGAAAATCATTTGATCCAGTCAGAGAATAAAGAGGATATTATGAGGTGTCCAGTCAGGCTCTTTGAGTTCTATGTCTCAAAATGGTAAATCATTTTGTTTCTAAATAGAAACTGTGAGGAAAATAACACCTGGGGGGCAAATAACTTCTTCGGGGCCCTGAATTTTTTTTAGGCAAAATGCAGAAACATCTTCCATTTAAATTCTTTTATGAAGGTACTGCCATTAGCAGAATTGAAAGCATACTTTTCTTTTAATGTTGTATCAGTTATTAGAAGTTAATAGGAGAATTCTTGAAAATTGTCCTGTATTTGACTGTAAATATTTAACGTAAAGATAGGACACCAGGACTGAAAGGTTAATAAATAAAACAAAGATATATTCCAATGTGGATTTTGTGAAACCAATCAGAAATTAGTTATATATGGAATTTCCATAATGAAATTAAATTTGAGGCTTTTTGTATTCTATATTTCTTTAAATAGTCTAACTTGGTGTTGTTTGTAGGTCAACATTCTAAAATTGGTTCTGAAGTTTTTGTTTTGTGCTTTAAAGACATTACAACTGGTTACTAGTAAACTACCATCACAATTATTGCAGTTGCTCTGAATATAGTGAATAAGAACCACAATTCTGCAGTTATGAATATTGAAATTTATGTCTTAAGTTGAATAACAGAAAAAAAACCCCATCAAAGTTTCCAAAAAATTACAACTTACATATCTTTTTCAGTCATCTTTTCTATATATGCACTTATACTTATGCAGTTAAATTTTTTTATAATTTGTTTATTGAAATGAATTAACTGCACAGTTTATTATATTTTATTTTTCCTTGAAATTAATTATATGAAGCACACATAGTTAATTTGATTAGATGCTGACAAATGAAGGAATTAAACAGCAAAGGAATGCAGTATTTTTATCAGATATTTTAATAATAATTTATCTTCATGCCGTTTTACCCTGTTTCAGTCCACCAAGTTGCATTAAGAATGACGCCAAGTTTTACTGTCAACTAGCAGATACCTTTTCTACTGATAAAAAATATTGGTTTAGTGATATACCGCTCTGTGAGAAAATTATAACAGAAAATTTCCAAAGGATTAAATTAATTGAAGAAGCAGGCATAGTTACATAGAACAAACCTTCATGTGCATCATAGTTTTATTTTGTTTAAAATTGTCTATTCTTTTGTTTAGTACAGTAAGAACTTGTTTTATTAGTTTTTCTTTAGAAAAGTTATATTTTGCTTTATTTTTATAGTTTGTATGCTTTCCACTCGAATATATTTTATGCATGTATGCAGTGATATGTGTACTTGTTCTAAGTAGATGTGCATTATGTTCTATTATTTTATTTTGTTTAAAATTATGTATATTTTGATTAGTGCTGATATATTTTGTTTTTATATGCTTCATTATTTGTTAGATTTTTTTTATTTTATACTATGTTTTTGTAAATTTTATATTTTAATCAAAAATTATTTTATATATTTATACAAGATGTGTTTGAAATAGTACGTGCAATTTTAGTAATCTAGAGCAATATTTCTACTTGTAACTTATCTCAAGACGTTACAGAATAAAAGGTTTTTAAATTATAAAATCACTAATATACAATTTTAATAGTTTTATAAAAAAAATCTGAAATATTAATATACTTTTCAGTAAAGTATCCGTATTAAGAATACTGGGAAATGCAATATGTTCTAGTCTGAAAATGTGCAATGTTTTTATAGGAATTATTATAGAAAATAAGGAATGTCTTATTTTATAATAAGTTTTAAAGATTCTAAATTATTAACTCTATATACAAATTCACAATGCTGTATCAAAATTTATTTTAAGCAAACATTTATTAAAGGATTTAACGTAAACAACCAATAATATTGGTACTTACAATGCCTTAAATACTAATTTTTAGCTTGCTCTGCTTGAATCAATAACTTAAGTAATGGTTAAGCGTTCTCCCTAATAATGTGCAAACTAATAAAATTGCTAAGTGTGAAAAAATTATCATCAAAAGACCAAAAGCTTTGTTAGGTTACTGGCTAAAGAAATAATGAACAATGATATTATTTGTATATTTACAAGTAGTTGGTTAGAAATAGTTTTGGTTCTGCTGAGAAAGAAAGTGCTGCAAAGGGGTTTAATCGTTTGAAGTTTTTTAATTATAGCTAAATTATATGTTGCATGCTATTTATATGTAAAGTTAATTATATACTATATGTTTTTATATAATTTATATATATTTTCATAAACTTTTATGTTTATATTTTTTTAACTATTCGTTTATTGTTCTCAAGTTCATGATTTGGTAATTTACTTTGTTCGAAATATACCAACATTTGGTGCACTCAAAACAGCACAATACTTATTTAAAAAAAAAATTAGTAAGATATTTTTAAAGAAAAAGCAATGCTTATTTCTCTATGAAAAGGCTTTAAAATTCTACATTAAGCTTATATGCTTCGTATTATTCGAAAAAGCCAGGTAATTCTGAAAAATATGACTAAAATATAAGTGAATATGTTTGAATAAACAGCTGCATTTGACTAAAAATTATTTTAATGACGACTTTTTGCAGATTTTGAACTTATTTAATTTTTAAGGTAAGTCTCTTTAAAAATTATGGATATTATTAATTCTACATTTAATATTAAGTTATTGTAAACATGAAGCTGAAGAATTAAATTATTTCTCCAATCATTGGGGAAACATGGAGAGGAATAAAAAAAAAGGAAATAACCCCTAATTCAGTTTTAATCTGTAAATTTATCTGCCAAAGGTAATAAAAACATGTAATAATATCAATATTATACTACTGTGTTTTCATTCAGGATTTATATAACAAGCATATGAAAACTCTATTAGTATTAATTGGTTCTTTTGTACTAGTTTGATTTATTTAATTGATTTATTATCTTAAAATTTTATTAATGACATCAAATAATACAATTTTCAGAATTGATTTAGTTTTCTGTAATTCTTTGAATAATTATTTCTCTTGTTACTCATATTTTTAATCCAAGTTTAATAGGTAACTAAACCACTCGGCCTCAAATGCCATCAGCAGCTGTTAATATTACCCTCAAGCTAGTTTATGGTTCAATTCAAAAGTAGTTCATAATTAAAGATCTCTGACACCCAATTCAGGATATCTAAAGAATTTATTGTTGATAGTTTACTAACATCAAATATTTTCGTTGTATGTATTTGAAAATCCTTTCTCAGCCATTAATGCTGAAATGTATCCAACCCCAATATATCTTCTATATTACAGATAAATTTGTAACATTTTAAAACATACTCTCTATAATTTTTTTTATCTTGTTTCAGTCCTCAACACTTATTGGAAACAGATTCCAGGTTTTATCTCACCCCTGAAAAACATTGTACTCCTCATAGTCCCATCTGGTATTCAGCTGTACCACTCAATCGAGCCATTTTAGCCAAAACTATACAGCGAAACAAACTCATCGAAGACCTATATAAATTTGACAACAATCCATTAAATGGATGATTGTGAATCATTTAAAAATTATATTGATTTTAAAATATGTGTTCTAAATGTGATTGTGACTTGTTTTATTAAAGTATTGTGAATAAGGGCATGTGCTGTATTTTAAGATTTATTAGGTTTGTAAATTTTATCAATTTTTATTCTATGTCATTAGTATCATAGCTTCTTGTAAAATTTTCATGTGTTGAAATGTTCTCATTGCAAAGCAAAAATAAAAATTACTAAATGTGACTTGGTTTTGAAATTTAATTAAGAACAGCACTTTTTCTTATAAACAAAATTATTAGAGCTCACACGAACATTTGCATACATATTTGTCACCAAAACCATATCAATGGATTACCTAATATAAGTTTTGTTTCAAAAAGATCCTTGAATTTTTCATTTTTACAACTTGTGGTTAACTTGTTCATTCTTAGTTCCATTGGTAGTTGATTGGAATAGCATCTTACAAGAAAGTTAATTTGACTATTGGAAACAAGATTCCTTCTATTTTTTAAGTTTGTAGGATAATTAAATGTACAGAACTAATGAAAATTTTGTTTAACCATCTATTCAAACCCGTCTTCAATGCCTGATCAGGCCCGAATCTCCTTTCTCTATAAATAGATACCAAGTTTGCTTAGAATGTTTATTTAGCGTACTAAGGTTTATCTTCTAACTTGGCACTCGCTATGAATAATCGCTAGTAATTAGTACAAATTACTAGCTTTATCCATAGGCTTGGTCAGAATTAATATTAATTAACCAGAATTTAACAATAGGTAACTTATATATTTTCATTTTAATACTTCATACATTAGTTGAGAGTTTTACATCTTTTTCAAAAATACAAAACTGATTTCATATAAATAGCTAAAACTTAAAGTAAACCATTTCAAGAAACTATATCAAATAATCTAAATAAAACAAAGTATTTTTCCTCTATATATATACAATACAAGTTTGAATAAAGAGCCTTTATATAAGTTGTTATATAGAATGAATCTTCACTTTGGTTGGTTAACCTTAATAAACCAAGATTATTGTATTGAAATATTTTGCTCTTTAAGACAAGGTATTACTATGAACATTGTAAGAAGGTTTATCTGTCTTGATAGTCATATCCAGCTTTTATGTCTGTCTATCCATAAGTCCACTGTTTGCAAAAGAAAAATTGCTGATAAGGTATATGGTCCATATATTTAACTTGAAAATCACAGCTTTTAAAAAATTGCAACAAACTAAGCTCTGTTTACAAAAATAATTGTTCTTTACAGATTTGAGTATGTTAGAGAATATACATAAGTCATTCAGCATAATTCTAAATGACTGTTTTTAAGCCTTCACGATAACTAAAAATCTTGCATAAACAAATTTAAATGAAGTTATTTTTCATTTCCTTTTTCGAAATATATTAAAAAAAATAGGGTTTATAATATACTTTGTACATCGCTTTAATACTAGTGCTTACACAATTATGTGGGTTTACAATACATATGAAAGAAACAATTTTTTTTTTCTTCAATAACTAATTTTATCAATCCAAAAAATGAATAGAAATACTGTAGAACCTCGATTATATGACCCCCTTTTATCCGGAACTCTCTGTTAACCAACCATTCCTTTGTCCACATAAAAAATTTCTCCAAGTTAAATTCTCGGTTGTTCACACAAAAAAAAAAAACAGTCTCAGAAATTTATGGCGATTCTAAAGAGAGATCATACTGAAATCAGCAAACTTCCTCTATTAAAAAATCATGAATCTCCGGCGATTCTGAAATCGGATTTCTCCGGATCGGATTCTAAATCGTGATCCTATTCTATCGGATTCTAATTCTGAATCGGATTCTAAAATCGTGAAATCCAGGCGTTTATGAACACAGGAAACTGCAGTGATTTTTAAATAGCAAAACTTCGGCAACTCAAATTAAGTAAAAGCACATTTCAGGCAATCCTCAATTTTAGGAAAACTCTCAGAATCTTCCAAAATAGTGAGACTCCAAGTGAATGTCTACACTAAAACAAAAAATAACTTTTCCCAGAACTCTCTCAGATATTTAAAAAAAATGTTTTAGCACTCTCTTTTTCCCAGGAAGTCTCAGTTTCAGAGATAACTAAAAAATAAAATTCAATGTTTACAGCTGCAAAACCAGGATTTCGGAAGTTGGAGAATTTGACGCCCAGACTTTTGGCGCTCCCCTGTTCTATAAATTTACTATTTATTGAAAATTTTCTATTATCCAACCTACTTTCAGTCCCAATTAGATCGGATAATTGAGGTTCTACTGTACTGTATTATTAAACAGAAATTATATAATAGCAAAACAAATGAGCTAACATGAAATGTTCAAATATTCAAAAGTAAAAAGCCTTAGGATTGACAGTTTGAAGCATTAGCTTGTTTTGCCGACTTTTTGTTCATTATACCACTTTTTTTTAGGTAAATAATCGGAATTTTACACTACATGTGGGAGCTTTTTACCACATACACTACAGCTGTAAAAAAGTTTCCGAGGGAAATCGAATAAAGCCTGCAGATACAAGTCTTGACTAATTATTATATGTTTGGTACAAAACTGCAGTGACTAATACTGCAGCAGCTATTATAAAAGGTATAGTAATTTTTGATGCAGGCACAACACGTTTAATTGTTTTCGAAATAGTCTGGAAGAGATTGAACTTTTTCTTTGGCTTCATAAGGCTTCTGGGAACATAGGGATGCTCAGCAGATAACAACTCAGGAGTGAATTCTTTGAATAAACTCCGAGCATCCAGTATTAGGTCTTCAAAGGGCAAATCATCCGATATTCTTGACAAAAATGAATGGACCGAAGCCATGTCGCAATCTTGCTTAAGCACATCTGACTCTTGATGTAGGACTACAGCAGTTGTCAGATACATGGGCATGTAGTGATGGGAGACAATAAAAAAGTCAAACAACCTTACTACATAATTATAGTCATTCAACACATGACCGAACCAGGTAATAAGCCAGCTGAGACAATAAGCCACCCCAACTTCAGACTTTAGGAGAAATTCTTTAAGTAGGGGGTGCTTTTTACCGATAAGAACGTACATGTGTTCCAGTAAGTGTATCGTTGGTTCCATGTTTTTTTCCATAAAAGTCTTCAGATGTGTCCTTGAGAGTTTTTCAACGACATGGTAAGCCATTTCTTCACCCAGAACAAGAAGGAAGGTGACACAGATGTCATGGTAGCCTTGGTAATAGTGCATTTCAGGGTGCCGACACAAGACCCTCATTATCAAAAACACCAACTGATCTAACATCATCAGTCTCTGAGCTTCGTGGATACTTGGCGGAAATCGTTTGAGTGACCGATTCACATCAAGTACTACTTGGTTATAATATGGATGTGCTTCGATCTCTTTTTGACATGGTCGGGGGGATGTTTCGTATATGTCGACGCCGACCAGTTTCGGCCATACTTTCTTACGGATTTCATCAGTCAGCAGACCTCCTTCTGACAAAGCTGCTTTCTCCAGACTATCTTTGTCGTTATTTTTAAGAGCAAGCAGAATTGTTTTGCATTTCTTTTTGTTTATTAAGTTCTGTTTATTGGATTTTGTTGAAATTTGGGTTATCCCATTGGGGATGTCATTTAATAATGGTTTATCCTCACAAATCACTTCATCACCAGATTCTACTCTGATTAGATCTTTTTCGATGGGAGAAAAATAACTTAAAGCTTCATTTGCATCGTTTAAGTTTACATCTTCGACACAGGAATGTTCAACACAATTCAAAACTGTTCCATTTGTCAAAGTGATGTTTGTTGCATATAAGGGCTTACCATTTGTAGTCTCTTCGCATAAGTTGACGGCATCTACAGCATCAGTATCTGGTAGTTCAGATAAGTTATCACCGTGTTCCGATGGTAGATCCGTCATACTTTCGGAACAATTCTGCATTTCTTCCAAAAAAGATGAAGCATTTCCAGAATCATTTACATCTTGAAAGCAGGCATCTTTATTACCATTCGAAACACTTTCAAATGTTTCGCAATCAATAAAATCAGATTTTATACTATTAACGTTTAATTCTGTGGTATTATCCTCAACATCACTATCTGAATCCATTGTCATACGAGAAGGAAGTTTGATTATGAAACTTCAAATTATTCGCACCAAAATTTATTATAATTATTAACTTAAAATAGAAATTGAATCAAATGCATCCTTCTTTTGATATCAGAATTAGAGATAGTAAAGTAAAATGTAAATAAATCATATCACGTGAGAGCTAAAAAATTAGATATAATAATAGTTCTAATATTTTATTAAGTTTAATTTCAATATAACGTAATGCAACGAAAATAGTTACTGTCACTGACACCAGACAACAGCGATGTTTTGATATGAAAACAAAAGCATTAGAAAATAATTTTACATGGGAAATAAATAAAAATTATTATTTTATAGGTTTTTTTTGTCTACTTTAATTTAAAAAAAAACCATTTGTTTAATTGCCAAACAGCTCCCAGCAGAGAAGCAACTTGACTCTTCTTTTTTATTAAAATTTCTTCTTTGAGTTGGAGTAGTTGGAGTTGGTTGAAGATGAATGGAACTGTGTTATTTGACAGGTTTTTAAATTAAATAAAAATAGATATAGTTAATTAAATTACAAAATGAGTTCAATACACTTTGTAGTACATCCACTACCTGGGAGTGAAGATCAATTGAATGAAAGGTATTTCTTTTTTTAGCTCAAATGCTCGCATTCTGCTGGTTAGCTTAGGGAGTAAAATGCAGTTTATTGTTAGGATAAACATTCACACATCAGTCTTATTTACTTTCGTTCTAGAACTTTCGTACCAATAACAATAGAGTAAAATAATGAATTCTATAATTAAAAATGTAAATGAAATATAATTTTAAGTATTAATCTATTTTAAGAAATGCAATTTACATTTGCTGTAAAGGTGTCATATCTGCAATTCATAACTGGCCCTCTCTTATGAAACTAGTTATTTTTAATAAAAGAAAAAGCGAACGATTCAGAATTAATTAAAAATCTTCATTAAAATATGTTAATTAATTTTATTAGTTAAAAAAGCTGTACGAATAAAATAATCGAACAAGAAGTGTACGTACATTTAATAACATCCTTGTTTCACAACGAAATATTTCCCTTCTATTTTTAAATTGATAATTTATTATTTCTTCATTGTCTTTTACGTTGTTCATCTAAAAAAAAAAGGTTTATGTTCCGTGTACAAAGTATTATTTCTGCCTTTTTTTAGTGCCCATCAAACTTATTACTTTGTTGTTTTCTTTGTCTGTTACAAGATATTTTTGTAAACAAATTTACCCAGCTTAGCTGTGAAATAAGTTGTTGCATACATACAGTAATTAAAAGTCATTTTTTTTGTTTAAAATATTTTTTATTTGATTGATAGATATTACGAAAAGCCTGTAATGTTTTTGATATTGAAGTTTGAGTTTAAATAAGATTATTAAGTAAGAAGAAAAAAATTACAAAACCTGTCAATATATTTAATACTCTACATTAAATGTCTTGACAAGTTTTTAGTTTTCCCTTTTTATAATACATTAAAAAATCTTAAAAAATTTAGTTATAGATGACTATTGACTTGAAAAGCTGGTAAACAAAACTGGACGTGTCTAAATTCGACTGTAATTTTTGGATCAGATTAACTGTATGGTCCCCCTTGGCGCGATATTTTCGGATTTGGCGATAATTATTTTTTTCTGGCAACCTGTCTGACTTCGACTGTAGATTCGAATTCTATGACTTTGCACCGTTTTCCGGCAACCCTATTGGGATCAGATTTACTGTACGGTCCCCCTTGGCTCGATTTTTTCGGATTTGGCGATAAATATTTTTTTCTGGCAACCTGTCCTGTCTGACTTCGACTGAAGATTCGAATTCTATGACTTCGCACCGATGACGTTTTTCGGCAACCCTATCGGACCGTTGGTTGAGTTTTCATGAGAAATATTCCCATACGATCTTTTCTTTGAATCTTGGTTTTTAAAAAAGTCGCCAAAATATTGACTTTTGGCGGGATTTTGGAAAGTTCGCCAAGGGGGACCGTACAGTAAATCTCTACCACCCTATTGGACCGTTGGTTGAGTTTGACCCTATTGTTCGATGTATAATTTTTTCTATTTAACTCAACACTTGAAACTCACAAAATAGGCGTATAAAAATTATAAGCCTGGAAAAGTTATATAAAAGTATTTGTTTAAAAAAACACAAATCAATATTCGCATGGAAATTGTCATTAAACTGGACAAAATCTTAAAAAATGCTTTCTTAAATAACTGACTGCATGAAAATACTTCTTAATTTTAAAAGAAAAATTAGATATTTATGTTTTTTCTATTGAAATAGACAATTTATGATGTTCTTATGGTTACCATTTATATTTAGAAATATAGATTTTTAAAAACACTTAAATTTACTTTAAAAAGAAAAGAGCTAATTACCACAAGATTCGTCATCAAGCCCACTGTGTAATTTTCAAAATAAAATTAGCATAGTTGAAGTCTGGTCAGTAAGGACATAATCCTTTTTTTTTCTTAGACATGAAAAACGAATTAAATTTAGGTATTTTCTGGTGCAATCTACTTTAAAAAAAAGTTGGTACAACCATTTTAGTAGAAATTTTTTCAAACTGTTTTTGCATCAAATAATTTACGTGGTTTTGGTATAGTTCGCCTGCCACTTCTTAGCCTCTCAAATATTTTAATTGTGGAAGAGTCCACTTTGAAAAAATGGTAAGGAAGGTTTTGGTTTGCGCAAGAGATACTATATTCGGCGATTCATTGCTTTTATGGGCGTATATTTCTTTAAGGTTTAGAAACAGATTATCAATTGAAGGGTAGTACGAACTTGTATTGGTTTCACTATTATTGCATAGCTAAATTTATACTTTTAGCGTTTCCCCATGAATATTGATTCTGAATGTATTAAATAATATATACTACAGATGCAAACTGATGGGCAATCAAGTCAAGATAGCAAAAAAATGCATGTGCGGTCGTTTACCACCCCAATCAGCAATCAACTATAATCCTTCACTAATAACTCATATCCAGGGCTGGGCCGTTACTTTTTAAAATGTAACTCGTTACAATTACTTTTTGTAAAAAGTAACTAATTACCTGTAAAATTACTAATTTACAAAAGTATACTAATTACTTTTAAGATAACTTTTTACGACAAAATTTCATATTTACAAATGTTTTGAAAAAAAAGTAGAAATGAATAAATAAAAGATTCTTTAAAATTAACTTTAATATGCAGTTATCAGAAAATCTACATGTTGTGGTACAACAAAAGCTGAATCTCAAAATTACTGTAGCTTACACACAGCTATGATTGGGGGTCGGAGACCTAAAACACCAGAACTGAATTACCTTTCAACAGCCGCTCTGGCTGGTAAGGGCGTATTATATTTTATGAACATGCTTTTAACTTTATGTAGGGTACAGAATACAGTTATATTATGGTAGTTACTTTGGGAAAATGTAGACAACTCTATATCGGCTTTGGCGGAGGGATATCTAGTTTTTACATTTTCAAAAAAAATCATCATCACGATGAGTGTTGTTCTTAATTACTGCAATCAGTAGTATCGAATGCAAAGCGAGAGAAAAGTGAAGTGAAAATAAACAGTACATGAAATTTTTTTTCATTTTTTTTAAGAAGTTCTGTTTTTGTTTTGGACGTTTATTAGAGGAGTGTTAATGATAAAATTAATGAAAGTAACGTGTTACTGTAACAAAGATTACTTTTTCAAAAATTATGTATCGAATTACCTGTAAAATTACTGGGTTCTCAAGTGTAACGAGTTACCTATTAAAGATTACCGTAAAAAGTATTTGTTATAGGTAACACGTTACTAGTAACGTGTTACCGCCCAGGTCTGCTTGTGTCTAGTTTTAGTGTGACACATTATTTCCAACTAAACTAACCCAACAATCCCTTATGCTCCCCAAACGCCATGGGATTGGCAACCCTGCTCCCTTCAGGTTTTTTTTTACCTGTTTTCAAAGTGGATCCTTCTACAATCAAAATATTTGAAATGCTAAGAAGTGACAGGTGATCTATAGCTATGACCTTATACATATTAACAAGGTATGATATATAAATACACGAATGAAGTTAAAAACTATTAAGAGGACTATAACCTCATTTCCATAGCTCTAAACACAAGTTTTAACTGGTTTGACTAACTACAAGCTATGGCATTCATTCATAATCACTTAACTCTATTCGAACATTTATTGCAGATTAAAAGAAGTTGCAGAGAGAACCAACCGGTGTGGATACAGTGTTCCATCTGTTCTTGCACAGCTCAAAAATGCTGCTGTCACACAATGTGTTGTTGGACCCATGCATGTAGCATTTCTATTGGAAGTATGTGCATATAGTCATTTGCTATTTTATGTGATGCTCATATTTTCTTTTAAAAATTTAATATATTAGTTGCATAACTGTACAAGTACATGCACTTTTATGCAGGCGCAGAGTTGGATCAAGGGTAAAATTTTATTTCCACTTGTTATGTATTCATTAATAAGACTTAATTGAAATACATGTTAAAATTGTGCTTTGGTTTTGTTGAAATATTTTTCTGATTGTATTCTGAAGAATATTCTGGATATTGCCTCTGGTGGACGCATGACACTAACTTAAAAATAATTTGAATGCTTTTGTATCTTTAAAATTTTTCCTGAAAGTTTTCTTATTCTAGTTAAAAATAGTTTTTAACATCACAACTTATGTCTTAATGTTGCCTCCAGGCGATCAGTAAAAATACCACTTTTGCTGATAACAAAATGTTTTTCTAAGACCTTGCTTAGTGCTTTACCGGACATACATGCTGTTAACTTCCCTCTGGTATTATACTCTTAAGCAGATTGAATAAACTTATCTTCCATTCTAAAATAAACTAAGAGTCCCAGTTTCTTTGTATTTTTCCCACAAAATAAAGCAATGCCTCTTAGAGACCCTAAAATAAATGCAGAGTAAAAGATTTATACGTCTAGTTTTTTTTTAAACCTTCAACACTTACAGTATTTTAGAAATTTCTTCTTATTAATATAAAATGTAATTTGTGTAATATATTTCAACTTTTAGTTAATGTGTTACTAAAAGAATGTCACTTTTAATTTTTTTAGGATGGCCGCATTTGTCGCTTGGCATTCTCAGTGGTGTCAGATCGTCTAGATCTGAGCAAGAATGAAGCTGCCAAAGCGTAAGTATTTCATAATTAGTCCTTTACTGAATAAACTATTTACATTAAACCTAAAACATATCTTGTATTACTTTTGCCTTTTTAATCCCCATTGTGGTATTTATATATTTTGTGCATGGTTTTCTTTTAGTCTCAACTTAAAAGGTGGCTCCGGCAGCAGTAGCTCTAATACCACAACCCGCATTACAGCACCCAGGAATAGAGGTCGTATAATGCGCACCACTGCAGGTAGGGGAAGGGGTGGTGGTGTCATAATGGGATCATCTAGGCCTGTTGTGCCTGCTCCTTATGTACCAGAAGAACTAATTGCACAGGTGAGTTCAGATTTCCTTAAAAATCTCAACTGCGGTCGGTCAGTATATGTCAGTTTAGTTTAAATGTTGGTGTCTTAATTTTTTTTATTGAGATATTTAATTATTTTTAATCTTGAGGTTGCTATTAGTGTTAAAGGGTAATTTAATTTTGGTAGTTATGCTATGTTTCACTATAGAGCCACAAAATCAATGCTAAGCTTTTTTCAGTACAGTAAGATGAGTGGGTTGTAGTTTTTTTAAATTTTATATAATGGAATTTTTTTTGTCTTTCTGAAGCTACTTTCCTTGATAAATTTTTGACTAAAACTATTTTTCTTAATGAATTTTTAAATTAAAATAAAAAGATCTTAACTTTTAATTGTATTACATAAAATTTAATTGCCAGCAGCTGTTACGATTTTGAAAATTTTAAAACTAATTTATCATAAAGATATTAAAAACTTTTGGATGTTAATTGCTGGGTTTTCCAAAGGAGGGTAATAATTTAAACTTTTTTTAAAAGTATTTTATTAATTTCCTACCTACACTTTTACATGGGCATTTTTTTAAAAACTCTGAAATTATTATTTTTCAGGCTCAAGTGGTTCTTCAGGGAAAGTCTCGTAATCTAATATTACGAGAACTACAAAGAACTGTAAGCAGCCTTTTAAATTTTATTCTATTAATTTTTTTTTGTCACCTGATAATTTAAAAATTAATTTGTCCTTGTATTTTGTAGAATTTAGATGTAAATCTTGCTGTAAACAATTTACTCAGCAGAGATGATGAAGAAGGGGAAGATGCAGATGACAATCAAGATTCCTATATGCCAGGAGGTAAAATGCCCTCTCCTGTAATATTTCTTCAAACTTTTGATTATAATTATAAGTATTTGTCTAAATTTAAAATTAAAGGTTGTCATTTCATATTTCTTAATTTAATGACTTAAGATATATTTTTTATGTTTTTATTATGTCAACAAACTTAAAATCTTGGATTTCAAGTTGTATATTAGGGTGGTCCGAAAAAACAAAATTTTCGAGTATCAACTTCAAACCGGTCTCAAAAGTTGCGTATCGTTGTGCTGAATAACGGAAAAATAATTAAAAAATTCTGAACTTATAAACATAATAGGCCCCGTTGGTTTGAAGTTAAAAAAAAAAAGGCAAAAAACGACTTCTAAATTTCATCCAAAATTTACAGATAAATTATTTTGCTTCCAAACAGCAGTTTTATGCGAGAAATAATTCAGTTGTTACGAAAAAAAATAGTTTCAATCATATAGTTTTGTAATTTTAAGTTGCACAAAAGGTTTAAAATGTACAAATTTAACGAAATTTTGGGATTTTCCTTACTCCCAAAACCTAAGCTATATTGCAGTCAACACCATAAATTTTTTTTAATGCATTAAAATATAAGATTTATAAAATATAAAGTCGATTTAAGCAGGAAAACGGCCGTATTTACCTGAAAAGTCAGGACCGTCGCGTGGTGCGGAGCTCTTTACCCCTTCATAATAAGGCTTTAAATAACAGATAACATAATGAAAATAAGCTTTGAATAAGGATAAAAACATTTAAATTAATATATATTTATTTAAAAAAAATCCAGTTAAGTTAATGCAATGGTTGGGCTACGGAACTTAAAACAGGTATGGGAAAGAAAATAAATTCGTAAAATTATATCATTTCATTATAAAATTTCTTTCAATGCACGATATTTGAACAAAGGTTGGTATGGAAGCCGCCATATCTCTTCCAGCACCAATGACCTCATTAGAAAAATATCGGTTATCAACCTTTAATAAATATGAAAACTTTTAAGTTTTGCAAGGGAAGTATAATTTAAAAAGTTTATGTTTTAACCAGTCATTACAGTTCTTAAACTAGAAATAAAAGTAAACTTAATTTTTACACGAAAAATTAAAGGATTTTTCTTTTTACTTGCTTTATTTTTAAAATCTGATGAAGTAATGAAGTTTAAAAGGAAAGATTCCGTTCCTGGTACCCATAGAGGAGGGAAAATGGGAGATCATAAACCATATAGCTCTCTTGTCCGTCAGTCGGCACTTGATAACAGATGTAACGCGTAAATCTGTCTGGCCACTTGAGAACGTATGCAGTTGGACTCCACCAATAGGTATGTCTTATTACATATAGAGAAAGCGACTAATTCGGTTTTTAGGTTTGATTTCGATTGAGTTTAGTGAGAATTGTTGTGAGATGTCTTCTCAGAAAAAGAAGTTTAGTACAAGGCAGAAAAATCGCTGTAAAATTTTCGGTTTCCTAAAAAGTTAAGGAACAGTATGTTACCGACATATGAAGATGGGTAGAAGAAATCTCATCGAATTTAAATGAAAAAGTAAAATTTTTGAAAAAAGCAGACAATGTTGCGACTCAGGTTGAAGCAATTTATCGCAAGGCTTATGTTGTGAAGATGATAAAACAGTATAACGATAAATATTTCAAATTGAAAAATAGCAGTACAAACGTTTCAATAAACATGAAAATTATCATGCGAAAGTGAACGCATTTGTAAATGAAGCTAAAGCAAAGCTTTATGATATTGCAGCATGCAAGTGCAAAATATCTTTTTCTTGTGAATGTGGCAAAAATGCCAATAATTGTACTTGCCTTGCAGTGGTAGATTGTATATGTGAGAAACAAAAAAAGATACCACCCATTGAGAGAAAATTTATTGTTGATCAGAGAACAAGTCGTGTGGCCTCTATTGGCCTCAACCAAAGTATGCGGACATGAATCTAGAGATCGCTACATAAGCTCGATACTTTTGTCTAGAAGCCATATGCCATAAATGTCACAAAAATCTGCCTTTAAACGAATTCACTTAGAAAAGGAAAAATAACGGAAAAATATGTTTACACATTTAATTACATATCTGTGCAATGTGCATTAAACTACACAACAAAAAATATGGATGGTTGGTTGGTTGGGTAGGGTGCGGGTGGAACTCGAATTGCAGCCACCTCCCCGTGGTGAGTTCTACGTCATTTCATAAAATAAAAAATAAATGAAATGGGCGAAAAGCTGCACTAACAGGAATTCTTTAAAGGTAAACATATATTAATTTAAGTGTTTTCATCCATATTCTAAGCTGATTTTCTATATTTTTTTTCGATAAGTTATCTGTTATTTGGATATATCATTTGGGGTAAAAAGCCCCGCACCACGCAACGGTCCTGACTTTTCAGGTATATAAGGCCGTTCTACTGCTCAAATCAACTTCTTATTTTATATATATTATATTTTAATGTATTAAAATGTTTCTTTATGGTGTTGACTACAATATAGCTTAGGTTTGGAGAGTAAGGAAAATCCCAAAATTTCGTCAAATTTGTACATTTTAAACCTTTTGTGCAACTTAAAATTACAAAAATATACGTTTGAAACTATTTTTTTCGTAAGAACTGAATTATATCTCGCATAAAAATGCTGTTTGGAAGCAAAATAATTTATCTGTAAATTTTGGATGAAATTTAGAAGTTAGTCGTTTTTTGCCTTTTTTTCGAAACTTCAAACCAACGGGGCCTATTATGTTTATAATTTTAGAATTTTTTAATTATTTTTCCGTTTTTCAGAACAACGATACGCAACTTTTGAGACCGGTTTGAAGTTGATACTAGAAAATTTTGTTCTTTCGGACCACCCTATTGTATATATATGTTTAAGTCCAAGGAAGAGTATATATCCAACAAGAAGTTCATAAAGAACTAAAATAGCCTACTTTCCTGTTACTTAAATACTTATTGAAGTTCTAATCGGGAAAAAAAACTAGGTTCCTAAAGTAAATATCATCAACAGCCGTTTCTACACTAGATTTATACACATTAGAAAAAAAAATCGAAACACAGCACCCAGCTATAATTTAAACTTCTAAAATTCAAAATCAACTATTTTCCTTAATATTCTTTCGTAAATTAATTAAATATTATTTATCATCTGCTCGTGATTTATTTGTAGTTCGAAGAATAATTAAATATTTATTAATAACAAAAGTAATGAAACTACTCCGAACTGCATTAAAAAATAAGAAATGTAAATTAAAACTAAGCATAATTGCATGCAAAAGTATGCCTTGCCGCTTTCTTGGTATATAATTAATGAATAATCAAAGTATCAAATTGTGCTACATTTTATGACATCATTCCAAACTGATTCATGAAAATATTATTTTGCTTCAAATATGTTTAAATAAATAAAGTTTCTCATGCCATTGTTGATTTGGCAACAGTGATTTAAATGACTCAAAATTGAATTTCAATGCTAATTCAATGGGAAATTCGCCGAAAGATAGTAGATTTATGTCCTTCCGGACGTACAGACAGACGGACAAAAAGTATGAAAGAGTTGGGTATCTGAGGTCATAGTTTTCTAACAAAAAAAGAATTTTTAAGATCCGATGGATAGAACCGATTTTGGAAGGGGGGTACAGACGGACATCGACCGCATGTCAATACCTACTTTTTCATTTTTTAAATTCTTTCAAATTAAAAAAAGAAAAGTAGGCTAAAAATGTAAGCTTAGTACATAACAAGTAATATATTTTATTTTAGATGATTTAATTTCTCTCCTTGATGCTGGAATTCACAGTGATCACCCTAGCGTTATAATAGATGCTGATGCTATGTTTTCTGAGGACATGTTTGGTTATTCTACCCTTAGAAATAGATCTGGCAGTAGAGGCCGTTCTGGTATGTTTATCAAGTACTTTTCTGAAACTTTAAATATTTGTATCCACTAATTATAGGTGAATCTGTAAAAATGATAAATACATAACACAGATTCCCTTAATGCTCAGGAGCAGAACTTCTTGCACTGTTCTGCAGTAGAAGAGTGGTAAAAGCTTAATTGTTACAGACAAGATCCGTTGACTAAGTTTAGGAAATTGAAAACATCAACTAAATATGCTGAATACTACAAAATATTAGACTAGCATATGTGGATACTTTTAATAATTTATTTTCTGCAAAAAATTTCAATCTTTACAATTTTTTTTATATATAGAATTTCTGGCGTTCTTAAATTCGGTAAATTCTGGTAAGGTAATTCATGTTTTATTTTTGAATTTCTGGAGTTAATTAATCAGCATTTTTTTGTGGAGAAGAGGAATTGACTAGTTTTCCTTTATCGAAATTGATAATTATTTAAATACCTATGTACACTACCATCTAGGTGAGAGAGAAAGAGACGCTGATCGTGAGCGAGAACGGGACACTATGTTCCGACTTCGCGAGAGACAGTATTCCGGATCCCGCAGATGGCTTGAAACTGCCCTAAGAGACAGCGGTGCAAGTGATAAGTCCAATGAAAATGTCGGCACCCCAGAAAGCAAGAAGAGGGACATCAGCGAATCAAATCCATTATGGTTGTCTGATGAGCTGGAATTTTGGCCGGAGAGGGTATGTTAGAAATACTTTATATTTTCTTTCCTTTTTATTCCTATTGTGAATTGAGTACTTTCTAACCTCTTCAACCTTGATTTTATCTGTAAAACTTGTATTTTTTGCAGTTTCAGTTAACTTGTTTTATTTTTTGTAGGGTTTGTAGGGGTATAATATGTTTTTAAAAGCTATCAATTATTTTAGTATGAATGTTCTTTTATTATTAATTGGTGAATATATCAATTAAATACCAAAACAAATGTAATAAAATATTTTTGGAACCAAATTCAATTTAACTGCAGAATCTTTTTTTTTTTTGCCTTTAAAAATGTTTGAGCGCTGGATATATCCTGCAGACTCAAGTTGCATTAAAACAAATTAATGTTAGTTGTTTAATTTCTCATCAATTTTAATATTTTCACTGTTCAAGTTGTAGTTTTTATATTTTGAAGTTTGTTTCTTTGTAGCCTGGACAGTGCAAGCAGTTTGTAAAAATGGGAGCTTTGTATTCTGAGTTGGTGGCTGTTACTGCTACTGGACAATTGTGTCAATGGAAATGGAATGAAGCTGAACCTTATCGTAGTGAGGTTTGTGATCGTTTGATATATATATATATACAGAGTTTCTGCGCATATGAAAAGTCAGGAATAGTCATGAATTTTGGCATTAGGTAAATTTTGTCACGAAATTAAGCCAAAAACGACCAAAAGTCATAAAAAACGGTATATTTGTATGAAATTCTGAATATCTCATTTAAAATTACACAATATGTCGCCATAAACGGCACAGATCGGTTAAGTTGGTATTTACATTGAGCCGTAAGCAGGGTTCGATTTAAGAGGTATCGCATTGCAATTTGCGATGCAAATTCACTGAAACAGCAAAAAAATCGACCGATTCACTAGAACTGCTATGCAGTTTTTAACGATTGTTTAATTTTCTTCGCATCATAATTTGGTGAAACTAAACTTAAATTTCAATAAACAATAAATTCAAATAACAGATTCTAATAATGAAGATAAAAATTTTAATTAAAATGTGAAGATGAATTAAGATTAGATTACACTAAGATGTCGTCAAATCTCAACCAGCCAGTGCAATCTCCCATTAGAAGAGGAGTCCAATAATACTTCGTGATTTACTCATTTAGCTGCCTAGTAATTTTCACGAAATCTACCGATGACGTCACATTGCATCAGAATGATTGACAGTTCTCTGGCTCTGCGTGATCAGAAGAGTGTCTCCATTTATTTTTGTAGCTCTGATTCAGGCCAATCGGACCAACCAGAATATTTTCTTCGGATCAAGTGTCCGTGAGTCGTGATCACACCTTTGAATGAAAAAATACTTTTTGTTTACGTTTGAACCTGTTTTTTCTAATTTGGCGTATACTGGGATTTCTGATTTAAAAAAATTTTTAGTTATTAAAAAAAAATTTCGTGTCGGCATATACACGCTTTATATATTTAGATCTTATGTTGTTAGTAAATTTCGAGTCATTGAATTTTTTTGGATATATGCTTGAATTTTTTTCCTAACAAATGTATGAACCATGTTAATAAGGATATGCATTCAAATTTATACTTTAACTACTTAAAAATAAAACCCAATAAGCTTTTTATTTTGTGTTGGTATTTTAATTAAGATTTCATCTAAAATTATAAAAATCGACCCTTTTGCTCTAACAAAGAAAACCTAAGTATCATGGTCTTTTAATAAGTATTTGCTGAATATAATTGCAATTTGAAAGTATCCCAATTTTTGCATATGTAATAGGTAATCTTGAAACTTTTTTTTCCAGGTCCCTCTTGTATTTCACCCCAAAACCATGGGTTTGAATTTGAATGGCGAACAAGTGACTTTGCTATCTGCGTGTTCAGTACGAGCATCTGTAGTGACTGAAAGTGGAAAATGTGCTACATGGTTAGACGAAACCTTAAATGCAGTCTCTTCCAAGTTGGAACATACTGCACAAATATTTCCAGAGTTCCAACAGGAGAAAATAGTGTCTTTACATGTTTGCTCTCTGTATTCCTGCATTCGTTTAGAATCTGGTGCAATATACTGGTGGTAAGATGTGAATTTATTTAGTTAAATCCTAAAGCGGAATTTTTAATTAAGAAAACAGCTTTAAAATACTTTTTGAATAGCTAAATTAAATTTAAGAATGACATTTTAGCTTGATAAACTTTGGTATTTTGACTATAACTGTTTTATATTTAAACAAACTTTTACCAGCTGTTATTTGTTGTTTAGAAATGACGATAAAAATCTTTTGAAAATAATTAAAACTTTGTATAATTTTTTTAACAATATTTCTACACGAATGTATCAAAAAGTAAAGAAATATATATTTTAAATTCAACATTTAAACAATAATTGCACTTTATTCACATTAAAAGAATAAATTGTTATGCTTTGTAGGGGTGTTGCTCCTTATAACCAACGTAAAAGACTTTGGGAAAAGGCCCGAGCAAAATCAAAAAAGCAATCTTCATCGTTTTCTTCTGAAGTTGTGACTGGTGCACAGGTAATTCATACTCATCTTAATTAATATTGGTTTCTGTAGCTAGGAAATTGCAATTTCCTAAATTACTAAGCATTAAGTACAAAATTAAACGTTTGCTTAAATAGCCTGTGTATCATGAATAGGCATGTATTTATAAAAGATGATGATAGTTTCACTATTTTATTGTGGTTGTATATGATTTTATTGGAATTTCTATCATATAGGTATGTATGAGAAACAGTCCCATGTATCATTCTGGGGCATTGGCCTTTACAAATATTGAAAATGTACCACGTGTTGGCCAGCTAATGTCGGCTGCTTGGAACCTTACTGACACCTGTCATTTCAAAGTATTGCCTCCAGGATTAAGGTTAGTTCATTGTTACATATTTATTTCATTTGATAAAGTTAAAGTAACATAATTTTTTTTTTTAAGTTATGATTTTACATACACTAAGTTGAGTTGCAAATCAAATTAATGTTGTTTTTTGGTACTAGGATAACGTTAGCTATCCACACTGAATTTCCCTTCTGCTGTTTAAAATTTAAAATGGTTGTTTTTGCAGTGAGAAAAAGGTTGAAAAGGAAGTAAAAGAGGTAGTCAAAGTTGAAAATAAAGCTGATCGTCAAGAGATGCCACCTCCCCCATCTCCTGCTTCTTCGACATGCAGCGAACCTGCTTCAAGTCCCTTACCACCACCAAGTAAGTTCTTAAAACATCCGTTATAAACTATTCATTTATGGCCCATTTTATTATACATTTAACTGTATTTGTAGGCAATAAATATTTGATTTAATGCATTTTTTTTTATTGTAGAGCGCAAGCATAGATCTAGTTTGCAAGCTAGAGATGACTGTGATCGTAAAGAAGAGGAGGCTTGGCCTTTGAAAGATGTTATTTTTGTTGAGGATGTGAAAAATGCTCCAGTTGGAAAAGTCATTAAGGTAAAATAAAGACTTGTCTTTAAGTGTTTGCATTCATTCTACTAGGTATTCTAAAGGTGGAATTTTTGTAATGCAAAATGTTTGTTTAAAAAATGAAGTATGATGTTTTTTTGTATCTGTTTTTGGATACTCTTATTTTTGGAAACTTTAAATTTATTCTACTTGTTTAAACTAATTAAAAATTATTTGTTTCTCTAGGTTGATGGGGTTTATGCTGCTGTGTGCTTTTCAAGTCCAAATGGTTCAACATTGCCAACTCAGTTTGGTTCTTCTAATGATGATTTAAGCAACCTTCTCTCTGATTGCCGTCTTATGCGTAAGGACGAACTGCTTGTTGTAAAAAGTGGCAACACTCCTAGAGTCCCAGACTGTTTCCAGCGTACTCCCAGGAAGGTTAACATCTCTGATACCAGTAATATTTTGAGTATGGCTGTTGATGGGCAAGGTATGAGAAATTTCTCATGTAAAATATATTTAGGATTCCATGTTCCTATTAAAAATAATGAGGTTCTCTTTATTTTTTACTTATTTTATAAAAAAACATTTTTTGTTTTCTTGAGTGTAGGGTTGAAAAATTAAAGGCTACCCAATTGTGCCATTGTAAAATAAATTGTTCCAAAGTTCAAATAAATTAATCTTAAATTAAAATTGGTTGATATAGAGAAATAGCACACAATGAAAAGAAATATCCTGTAATTTTGTTATAACTATATAATGCAGTCTTAATATGTATCCAAAACAGATCCTTAATAAAGCACTTGTTTATTTTTAGTTGTTTTTTAAAAAAAACTTTTCCCTAATAAAGTTATTTATTAATAACAGTTTCATAAAAAAGAAAGTTTAAGTACTTTAAAAATTTGGATGGTTATTTTATAGGTATACATGCTGTTGTTAAAAATAGTGAAAGATTAAGTTATGTCTTGTATAACATTTCTACTGGGAAGGCTACTCAAGACAGTCCTTTTCCAACTGACACACAATCTTTCCTTGGTCAAGATACAAGGCTCATATCATTTAGCATCAGTGGAGAGGTAAGATTCTAAGCACTATTAAATTCAATTCAAATTAAATATAAAATTCTTGCTTATTTATTTTTAGAATTATTATTAAAGTAGTTTTTAAAAACCAATCTGGTTATTCTGTTTAAAATAATTATTTGATTTCTCATGTGCTACACTGAAAATTTATCTAAGTTAGTAATATTGGTCGGAGCTACCATTGCAACATATCAATGTGTTATATATTTTTTTTTTTATAATTTTAACATACCTTTTATCACAAACTTTAAATTAAAAAATTCCATTGATTCCCGTATATCATTAAGGCGAAATTAACAAAACTAAACACATGATACAATAGGTGCTTTTCTTAGTATGTGTTATTAAAATGCTATTGATTTTTTGTAGAATGAAACTGTTGCAGTCTTGTTAGATGGCAACAGTGCAATCTACCCCTTGTCTAAAGATTGCACAGACAGCATAAGAGATCCTGTGTGGCTGGATTTGCCACCCGCTCGAGCAATTGGCCTGGGTGTGCATTCGTTGAAAGATGTCTCTGTTGGACAGAAGAACCAAGTTGCAGTAGTTGTGCTTGCACTTGAGGTAGAAATTGAAATTGTATTTCTGTAAAGAATTTTTGAAGTATTTAGCTATTTAAATCAGAGCTATCTAAATTATGGCCAAGTACTTTTATAAATGATTTTAGGGACTAGGCTTCACATTAATTTATTTTTGCATTCTACCCCCAGGTTTTTATAGTAAACACTGTCAGAACTTTTCAATGTGGATCTGCAGTGAATATCCTTCATTGTGGATCTGCAGTGAATTGAAATTTTAGAAGATTTTATATTGAAAATTCAGAAGGAATCTTAAACATTTATTTACTTAATTTTTGCAGCACCAAACTTTACTGCCTCCCATCCTGAAATGTGAACAAGAGACTGTACGTCAAACACTGGCTTCTTTAGAAAGAGATTCAGGTATGTTTATTTTCTTCCAGTACTATTAATAGCATTTCTAAAACTAAATTAAACTATAAAGGAATTTTTTTAGGCTACTAACACTTCTCGAAGTTCATAAACTTTTATTTTAATATATTGCTAAATTATTTCATGCATTGAGTTTGTTTCTTTTTTAATGGAATTTATCTCAAAATTGTTTAGCTACATAACTTCTTTAGAATACTTAGATTTTAATAAATGATTTTAATTAACCTTTTCTTTATTTATAGGAACACCATTTGGTCAAAACACTTTACAATGTGTGTTAAATGAGCGTTGTGATGGGAACAGAAACATATTTCATGCTGCCGTCACAACCTGTTTTCCCATTTCAAATAAAGACAATGATACAGGTAAATTGTTTAGTTTCTTGTTTTGTTAAAATTTATTCTTATTTTTTAAATTATTATAGCATATTAATAATTTTATTTTAAATAGGTGAAACTAGTGGAAGTGCCAGTTTGGAATCATTAGATCTGCTGAGTGGAACAGTTGCATCCAGTGGCAATCCTCGCAGGTTTGTGGAACCTGTTGCTGGGTACTAAAATTGTTTTATGCTGCTTACTTGACTCTCACTTGAAAATATTCGCTTTTATTCAAATGTTCTTTTTGACCATTGGAAAGTTCATATGGACTTCAAAAATATATATAGCATTTAAATTCTAAAGCTCTCTAACTGTAAAGATCCTTACCATTATTTTAATTTTGTACTTATGCTTTAGAATTTATGAATGTGTTGAAAAAATTTTAAAATGAAAATTCATGAAAATATACAATTCATTTAGATAAATTGTAAAAAACAAATCATCTTGTCATCAATGCAGCTATTAATAATATCTATAGCAGCATTGAAAAACTGTTAAATTTGTCTAAATGTTTTGAGTGAAAACTTTTTATGTATGTTAAATTATATCCTTTATTTTTTAATTAAATGTTAATATTTTATTGTTTCCAAAAGCGTGTCTCTTCGAGAAATAATGAGGCGTGCTACCACCGCTGCACGAAATCTTGCTGGATTGGAAAATCGGGATAGTGATGTTGGTATACCAGCTCTTGGTTGGCCACCTGAGCCAGTTGATTCTTCTACAGGTACTGCAATATTTTGTAAAAAAAATCTTTTTATCACAGACTATTCTCCAAAGGTGTGATTGTACACCAATAACTAAACTCTGCTCAGACTTTCACCTAATTGCATGCTAAATCTGAACTACGCCAATATGCAGGAGAAAAGGGTGTATAACACTCAGCAGAAAAAAAAAGTACTATTTTCTCCAGCGCACTGGCAGAGTTCAATTTTGGCACACAATCACCCTTTTTGCAAACAGTTTATTATTGAAATTAATTTATATTTGAAATTAAATAAAATTAAAAACTATTATTTTAACTTTTTTATAATTTTATAAAAATTTCTGCAATCCTGTCATCTTTCTGTTACTTCTGATATTACAAGATGCAATAGTAACTGCAGTTCATTATAGTATGTTTGATAATTAGCTAGCAATTAAGTACATAATTTTTATTGATTCTTTGTACCTATAGGTAACTTGTCTCCCCTAGGGGGTCTGACTTCTACATCTCTTGAAACTGGTGAAAGAAAGAATGCTGCTCTCAGCATATTATGGAGTTTGTGTGAATCACCTGTACTAAAGCCCTTCTTGAAGGATTTATTAACTGCCAGGTTAGTTAATTTATAATAGAAAAGCTGTTTGCTGTTGTAATAACTATAATTGGTTTCCAAATATTTAAATGCTGTAGTTTATTTGAGTATTTTATCAAAAACAACAAATACATTAAGATATTTTTTTAATAACATTTATTTTAAAATCGGGTGTCATAAAAAAAATAATCAGAAATAAGTATAATATTCAAGTAACAAATTAAAAAAAATTCTTTTAATCATTCAGTTTACTAAGTATTTTTTTAGATTTCTTATAAAATTTTGTATTTTAATAACATGAATTCTCTATATTATCTCTTTATTTTAATTATACATTGATTGGTTCTGCTACTATATTTACTTCTGAACATTATATTAAAACGTAACTTGAATTTTAATCTAATCAAAACCTTTCACTTTCAAATAGGGATGCCCAGGGTTGCACCCCCTTTATGTCAGCTGTAACAGGGCGCGCTTATCCGGCTGCTTTGGTTTTGATGGACACTTTTCTTCGATTGGCTCAAGAATCATCGCGAGACGCAGAAGGCAGACAGGCATTCATGCAGCCTATGATCTATCCCAAAGCTGCTTTGCCTGATGATTCTCCTCTGCATGTGTTGTGTTATAATGATACGTGTAGCTTTACATGGACTGGAGCTGAGCATATAAACCAGGTATGTTTGAAAGTAAATTTAGCTATTGATATATAGTTTTCAAATGATTGGTTTTAATATGCATTGTAATCATATAAAGAGTATAGGCTTCTGATTATGGTTAGAATAAATGGTTAGAGAATAAACTGAAAGACAAGAAAGTAAAACTGTCCTCTTTAATGCAATGCTTTTTGCTCCAATTTGAATATAAAGAATATTTCTTGTCCTATTAGAAAGTTGAACATATAAGGTATGTAATTACAAAAATATAAATTAATGTGTATCTTGATTTTTATGTATCTCGAATTAATTATTAAAAAATATTTTATTTTGGTTTAATTAAAAAAATATCATCCAAAAACTACAATTTGCTCAAGTAAATTACTATGATTAATTTTTACAAATTTACAATACATTACTTTATGCCATAAGATTATTGCAATTTCTGAATGTTAAATGCATGATAATTTAAAAATGCACATTAAATCTTTATTGATCCATGCTGTGTACAACAAAGCTAATAGGTTGTGTTTGGTGCCTTTAAATTGTCGCCTTGACCACACTTGTTAATGGACCACAGTTAAGGGTCTGCATATTTATTTCAAGATATCCCTTAAAATTGCCCTCAATCAATCATCTCTCGACAGCTCTTGCCCTAAATTAACCCGGTCTTTGTTTTACAGGATATCTTTGAGTGCCGAACTTGTGGTCTGACAGGCTCACTGTGCTGCTGCACCGAATGCGCTAGGGTTTGCCACAAGGGGCATGACTGCAAACTCAAGAAGACTTCCCCCACTGCCTACTGTGACTGTTGGGAGAAGTGCAAATGCAAGGCCTTGGTGGCTGGTCACCAGGCCTCGCGATACCAGCTGCTCAATAAGTTGATACAGGAGACAGATTTGGTGACTTATCCTAATAGCCGGTGAGAGAGCAATTTTTTTGTTTTACTTTCTTAAACTTTAAAGTAAGGTTTTAGAATTCTTTTCTTGCATTAAAAAGCTATAATTTCAAAATAATCAAATACACACCTTTTTGTTAATAAATAAAGGTAAATATAATATTTATGAAATAATATTTTATTTACTTTTTTTTATTAAATGAAGGGCCACAAAAAAATATTCTGCTGTAGTCTAATATAGTTTCTATCTTATTAGTTATATATTTTATTATGTGTCCTTTTGTTTAGTCTTGACCACTTTAGCTTGTTTATCTAAATACTAGCAAATAAATACCCGTATTTCGCACGGAATAAAAAAGTTTTAATTGATCAAAGTATATGTACAATTTAATCCATTATAGGATAATAAACTTGTGTTATTATTCCCGCTCGTTATAAGTATAAAACTGTTACTTATATTACCTTAAAAATCCAAAATAAAAAATACGCTATAAATGCACTCATAAAGTCATCGTAATTTCCCTCATAAACATTAAAACTTTTAGCTCATTTGGTGCGTATTTGGAAAGAATTTGGGAAGAAAAGAGATAGCTACAAACACTCTTATTATACAGCTCTACTACAATGGCCTTCGAACAACAACCAGCTTATAAATAAAAAAATAATATTATTGGTGCTTTAGTAAGAATTGGCGAGTTTGGCAACGTATTTGTCAAAAAAATGAAAACAACCCTAAAATGTAGTCTAGAACGATGGCTTTGAACGACCATTAGTTATAATTCACGGAAGTAGCTTAAATATGCACATTTTGAAATCAACAAAACCATCAATGAAGAAATCCATCACTAAACCCACAATAAAATCCTAGAATGGAGACTGGACGGAATTACGTCACTTGAAACATGTCCATTATTTTCAAATAATGAATTTAGTTTCTGAAGGTAATGGCAACAGAATAAATAAACATTTTCAATTTTAAATATTTTCGTTAAAAGTTTTAATTTTTCACAGGATCAGGCATCAGGAAAGTAAAAAAAGTTATCGTATTGAGCGAAAGTTGTGATATTTTTTCAGAATATTCGAATTTTCTCTAAAAATAGAATATTTTGAGCTCTGAAAGTTCAAAATCTGTAACTCAAGTATGAACTACACATTTGTGCCAAGTTAAGAGCCAAACAAATGCCTAGTTTATGAGTCTATAAGAGACATACCCCCACACACACAAAACTTCATTTTTATTATTATTATAGATTTCTCATAATTATGAATTCTTATCTTTCAGAGGAGAAAGTATTTTGCTTTTCTTGGTTCAAACTGTAGGCCGTCAATCAGTCGAACACAAACAATACAGGCCAACAAGACCGAGGTCCTCTGCTCCTCGTAAAACCCCTGCATCTGAAATTTGTAAGTTTAGTATTTAATTAAATAAATTTTCATTGTTAAAAAGTGTAACTTATGCATAGTCAAAAATGCATAAATTAATTTATGATTAAAAAAAAATTATTTTGTTTCCAGTGAATCAAATGTTTTCAGTGTTTTATTGTCATGCAGGGCTTATTTTTATAGCGATACCAAAAAATTGTGTTTGTTAAAAAACGAAATGAGAAATTGTAAAAAGTCGTAGTTTCCTAATAATATTAAACCAAATAATTCTGTGTTCGATTCTCTTTCTTTATTAATGGAAATTATGTTTGATTACTTATAGCTGAAACGGACATGCCAGATCACGATATGGAGCCTCCTAGATTCTCCCGCAAAGCTCTAGAAAGACTACTCAATGACTGGAATGCTGTGAAGTCAACCATTCTAACAGGGTGGAAAGGAGAAGACCAGTCATCTTTGAAGGGTTCTTATGGGTTTCTTTATGATGAGCAGTCTTATCTTCGTCTGCAAAATGGAACTGCTCTTCTTGATAAATTCACTCATTGTCTTTTGACTAAGTGCACTTCAGAGGCAAGTATTTTATATTCTAGTTTTTTTTTCCATAATTTTTGACAAACAGGCAACCTGCTGCATGCAAAATATTTATTTACGATACAAAAGATTCTATTACATAAACTTAAACTGGATATGAGATTTTAGTTGGAAGGGGTCCTATTTCTTTAGATGGTGGGAGAAAGGGTAATTGATTCATAGTAATTCTTTTGTTCTTAAATTGATTTTTCTTAACTTGTAAACAGTTTTTGTAATACAAATATTTATTTGAAACTCGTGATATATACTTAAAATAGAATTTGTGTGTTTGCTAAAAGAGTTTTCGATTTCAGATGTTGGACACTCTTTTGACAACACTTATTAGAGAAATAAACGATAGCACCAAAGAGGGCAGAAGTGCTGAAGCAACAATGGTAGCTCGTAGATTTGTGCGTTCTGTTGCTCGAATATTTGTTGTTCTTAATGTTGAAATGGTTCCTAACAGCAGCAAAAAGAAAAAGTATGTATCCAGAACTTTGTTTTAAAATTACTTGACCTTCCTACTTCTACTAGTGAAACTATAAATGGTTGCAAGTTATGTGTTTCATTGATGAACTTTCATTTAAGTTATTCTTTAAGCTGTTTGAAACTAATTTTAAGTTATTAAATAAACACACTTTAAGAAGTAATACAAACTCGAAAATCAACACATGTCATATAATGTTTGACTGACAATTAACCATTTCTTTGTTTATATTTCAGTGCCAGTGCTACATCACAGCCTTTAACTAAATGCAAGCGAGTCTTTCAAGCCCTCATAACCTTAGCTGTTGAAGAACTATGTGAAACTGCTGATGCTCTTATAGCACCTGTTAGACTTGGTGTTGCTAGACCCACTGCCCCTTTCTCTCTGGTTACGTCAAGTAATGATGCTGTTCATGTGAGTTGGTTCAAAGTTTTTTTAAGTTTACTTTAATCCTCAAAAAAATTTCTTGGATATTAAAGAAAATATCAGAAGTTGAGTTAAAGGTGGCTATGCTGTTTTACAAATATTTGCCGTAAAATTTAGTCTTGCATTCCATAATTTATTTCTAATGCAATTTTTTAAAATATTAATCACTGAAAAATGTAAAATGAGTCGCTGCAATTAACATTTCAATTTTTTTTCTCTTCAAAATTATTTTTAGCAACATAATCATTTTTATGTTTTTACAGTAACATTAAAAAAAATTTCTTTGCTATTTCTATTTTGTTCGCTGATGTTGGACCGAAGATGTTTTATAAAAATGATCTATTAGTATAAATATTAAGTATGAAATAAGAAATGTTTAGCTGACTATTTCTTAATCAAACTTCTTTTGACTATCTTCAGGGAAGTGAAGAATTATTCGCAGTAGATCCCATGATGTCTCGTAACAGTGGAGGTGAACTTGCTGTGCGTACCACCAGTGGTTTGGTAGTTGAATCAGTGTCATCTCTTGGTGTAGATGGTTCATCTCGGGAAAGAGAAGATGAAGATCCAGAGGTAAGCCATTAATAGATATTACTATTATATTAATATACCATTATTTTTTTGTGGGTAGTAGTTTGATATGACTCCCTAAGTAGTACAACACAGCACATGAACAATAAACATGTTTTTTTTTGCAGGAATAAGTTGAGATTGTTCTGCTATTAAAAGTACAGGGGGCGCAGAGCTCCTATTTTTCCTATTTTTTAATGTTTTTCCTTTTTTTCTTGTTTTTCCTATTTAATTCCTATTTTCTGCACATTTTTTTTTAAATTCCGGAGTTTTCGTAATGCAGTGCACAGTCTTAAATTTTTCTAATCGGGATTGTTCTCCTCTGCAGCTGGTAGGGCCCGGACAATAAGGGCTGAAGGAGTGTCGGCTCTCAAGGTCAAATTCCACGGCATTGGGACATCGTGCTTTCACCGGAGAGGGGGGGAATACTTTACTCTTCATGAAAAAATCGTCAAAAAGTTGTTTCCTCTATTCGCGGTCCATATCAATGAAAACTAAACTTAAATTTCAAGAAATAACAAGTTTAAACAACAGATTTTGCTAATAAAGTTTTTAAAAAAATAATTATAATTTAAGGATGAATTAAGATTAGATTACACTAAGCTGTCTTCAAATATCGACCAACGGTCAGTGCAATCCCCCATTAGATAAGGATCATTTTCATTTGTACAAAAATTTGCAGTCCAATAATGCTTCCTGATTAGTTTATATTGCTGCCTAGTAATTTTCACGAAATCCGCTTGCCTCGTAATGATTATATAGGCAGTTGTCTGGCTCTGTGTGATGATCCAAAGAGTGTAGCTCCGGTTCAGGCCATATAGGACCAACCAGAATATTTTCTTCCGATCAAGCGTTCGTGAGGCGTGACCTTGTGAACACAAGAACAACTTTGAACATTAAAAGATTTTTTGGTTTGCGTTTTAAACTTTTTCTACTTCGACCTATACTGTGGTTTCTAATTTTTTACATGTTTTTTTTAATGGAGGGTCGGCTTATACACGCTTTATATTCAGATTTTTTTGTTATTAATTTCTAGTCTGAATTTTTCTAGTTAGGTTAGTTTGAATTATCATCACAGTAGAGCTGCACGAGGGCGATAGGCGTCATAATTTAGAACCAGTGTCAAGCGACTACCCGACACCTGAGTAGGCACCCAAAGGAACCGTTAAGGGTGACATCCTACACAGCGTTGGGACTTTGATGGATATTTAACGTGCATTTCCTCTAGGGTCATTCCATGTCAAAACACCCAGGCCATGTAACCCACCGACTCAGATTTTCTTGAAACTTTGTACATTTGTTCTCCTATATAATTTAAGAATATATGCCAAATATTTTTGGTTTCTTATTGTAACTTTTTTTTATATTAAATTTTAAAAATTGGGATTTCTCAGAATTCGTTCTCGCCCCGATCGCTGGCCAGAATTGTATCAATTTACAGAAATGCTTATAACTTCAGTATTTATGGAGCATTTGGCTTCAATTTTTTTTTTAAAAACTTAATGAAACCTTATAGTTAACTTAGCTATAGCAAGTTAAGGGGTAAAGTAATATTAAAAAATTACAAAAATGTTGATAATTCAACTTTTTTATATTTTTCAAAAAAAACATGACTATAGAAATGTGCTAATAACTTTTTTCTACCTCCTCTCAGGAAATCGATTTTGGCGTCTATAGATTCCTTAGGTTTTAGGCTTTAAAATAATAAAAAATCAGAATGGTGTTTTGCCTTAATAGATAGATAATCAAGTTTAAAAACAGAAAAACAATTTTTTGCACATCAACATTCAATTAATGTTTCGAGGCCAGTTTATATCTTACTATTTTTGTAAAAACTCATTTTATTACTTTTAAGATAGTAATTGTATTAAATGTCCATGAAACTTACAAAAGTGCTATGTACCTAGTAAAAGTACCATGACCATGAAACTTACAAAAGTGCTATGTACCTACCCATTTAAGGTTACAGAAAAAAATAATTTTTATCTTTTCTAAACTAATAATATCATATAATTTATTATCATATAACTGTAATTTTTTGTAGATGTTCGTTTAAGTCATTTATAGTTCAAAAGGCCTAATTATATATTTTTGAAATTTTTCAAATACTTCAGGTATTCTTCCTGATGACTCATGAACATACTTAAGTTTAATGTTTTTATAGTTTGTATATTTTGTTAGATCTAATTTATAATTTCTATTATTTTAATTAAAGTATTAGAAGTTTTAAATAAGCTAGCATTGTCTACTAAAAGTGGATGTAATAAAACTTACCAAAACTGTTCACACAATTCAACATGTAGGATTTTTGGAATTCTTCAAACAGTTAAAATGTAACAAGTTTCAAAAACTTATCTGGCCTAACATCTTTACTTGGACTAGGTACTGAATAAGTAGATTGGTAGCACAAAGCAGGAACATAAGAGATGCAAAGGAGCTCATTTGTTTATTTCAAATCAGCAATTCAGAGAGGCCCTTTAAAGGGGACACCTCTTTGAAGAGTCAAGAGGCTAGGAATGTGGCATACCATGTGCAACCACTTGACTAAACTAAATTTAATTTTTGCTTATCTGCACTCACTTGATCATTAGAAACTGAATAGGAAAGTCAGCTCTTCTGTAGTTATTTAAGATTTTCAAAGCCATTTTTGCTAAAAAATTGCTTGAAACACAGATTTGTACAGCATTGAAAAATTGGGTGAAACATCACGAGATTTCGAAACATACACCTTAGTAAAAACTCTTCAAAGTTTTTCAGCATTGAGTGAAGAGCAGCAAGAATTAATATTACTTAGGTCCGGTGAAAATTGTTCAAAAAGCTGAAACATTTAACCCTTTCGCCTCAAAGACGGCCCAGAACGGCTTCAAAAGCAAACTACGGGAAGGCCGTTTTCGGCCGTTTCGTTACACAAATAGGGGTGTAGGGAATGTTAAGAAGGGACGCGCACACTCCCCGGTTGGCCATTGTTGTCGAAGCCATTCAAGCAACACAATGGAGCTTGCACTGAAAGGTATCTGCTTGGCAGTCAGCGTGATTTATTTCAAAACCTTTCGTTTCGGGCATGTTTGGTGGATGCTTGTAATTACAGGGGTTACAATATGATATTTTCAAAGGTAAACATAGTTACAAGGAAAGAAGTTCGCACTTTACTCTCTTACGTTCAAGATGTCTATTAGACTAAATGATCAGACCTTGTCAAATTTAAGTAAAAGAAAGAAAATATTTTTTTAAACTTCATATTAAAAATAAAATTGAAAGTTTATCTTTGCCAAGACATTAAAAAGATATCTTAATAAGAATATAAAACATTACATGCGCTATAAAAACAAACGAAACTTAGTATACTTTCAATCAGGTCTGATTTATTTTAAAATTTTGCCCGCCAACTTTATATTCTTGTTTTTATATTTATAAGTTTTAATTTGGCCTAAATTATGTACGTAAAACCCAAAATGCATATAAACCATTGCAAATAAATACTTTAGAACATAGTAGTGAAAATAATATAAAACTTTCACAGTTGAAAAATAAATGTTTTGCAGGAAAATAACTTTAAAAAAAATTAAGTTTAAAAAAATACGTGTTATTGGTTCAAGGTGATTGATTAATTTTAATTTTGATAGAATAAATATTGATTTTATTTCGTCATTGCCTTGTGTGGGTTATAGTTTTAACGAGAATGTAATTTGCTTAGGTTTTCTTGGTACAAGAAATAATTTTAGAAAAAAAAACGAATTGAGCATGTATATTAGAAAAATAGGATGTATATTAAACAACTAGGACGTATATTAATTCGGAAAGCATATGCTTACTGATTCATACTTTTGGTTTTGTCGATTATCCTCCTGAAAATTTTCTCAAATAACTACGATATGCACATTTTTAAGCTAGCTATTATCTCTTTGTATGATATGTGTACCAAGTAGTATTTGGAAATAACTATGTCAACAATGTCGCTATCGTCCTCTAGTAGACCGTTTGATTGACAACCACGGTAACATGCATTCTTTTCAAAGTTGACAAAAGGAGTTTCTTCTCGGATGTTAGACAGTAACGACGAATACTGACAACGTAGCTCGGTTCTTCTTGATAGATTGCAATTTGCTTTTCAAAGAATTTGAGCAAATAGTAATAAATCACTTCAAAATTGAATGGTGTAAAACTGCCATTTTGAAATCTTTTGAAAGTATTCTTGCTTCTCTCATTCATAGTACAGTAGCAACCAGCAATTATCTAAAATTAGTTGTAAAGGACATATGTAGAAAATCATTGGTATTCGAAATTACTACTGTAAGCAGACCAATCAGGGAAATTCTGACTTTAGGAAAGGCTATATATAATAGAGTACCTGAGTTTATGGTTCAAACGCTTCTGAATTTTCGAACATTTTACATAACTAAATTTTGTTAGAGAATTTGCTTAACCTTTCCCTATTTCATTATGAGTAAGCGGAAAAGAGCACTTACTCAATCAGAAATTGAGGAAATTTTGTTTACGGAAAATACCAGCGGCAGTGAGTTGTCCAGTGAAGATGATGGTTGGCCGACAGCATCGTCAGCAAATGCTTCATTTATTGACAATTCTGCTTTAGTTACCAATCTGGATGACACATCCGATGAAGATGGAATGAATACCGATGATGAAAACGATGAAGAAAATATGGAAGAAGATGTGGGAGTAGATGGGGCGACTTCTGCTGAAGATAAAGATAAGAAAAATAAGGTTTTTTGGAGCACAGATGTCAAAGATGATAAAATTGATATTACGACACATTTCAAAGTTGGCGGAGGCCCCAAGCACAATTTACCAGTAGGTTCGGAAGTCGTGGATTATTTTAAGCTGATTTTCAATGATGATATGTGTGAAGAAATTCGTGAAAATACGAATAAGTATGCTGAATTTGTAAAAGAAAGCACACCTAACAAATGGGAGCCAATAGGAAACAAGAAGTGGACATGGAAGCCCATATCGCACATACAAGAGATGTGGAACTATTTGACCATACTCATGATTATGGGAATTGCAAAGCTGCCAAGGCTACAGGATTATTGGTCTGCCAATCCCATACTGGGTAATTCAAAAGTGAAAAGAATTATGACGCGGGACCGATTTCTGCAAATATCAAGGTTCTGGCATATATCGGATAGAAGACTGGAAGTTCTACCAAACGACCCATCTTTTTACCTGATGCAAAAACTCGATCCGTTTCTAACAAATCTGAGGAAAAATTTTCAAAACCATTTCGAGCCGTACCATCAAGTTTCAATAGATGAAGCAATGATCAAGTATAAAGGAAGATTAGGAATCGTTCAATATATGCCCATGAAACCAGTAAAGAGAGGGATAAAAGTTTGGGTCATGTGTTCTGCATTTCTAGGGTATATACACAATTTTGAAGTGTATTGTGGCAAGAAGGACACATTACCTCGAAATGAGCATGGACTGGGATATAGTGTTGTTACACATTTGACAAAAACCCTAAAAAGAGGACACCATATTTTTATGGACCGTTTCTATACTAGTTTCCCCTTGATGAAGGACTTGCTTAGATCTGGACATTACGCAACCGGAACTGTTAATACAAATCGGAAACATTTGCCGCCGAATATTGCAAATATCAAACTGAAAGACAATGGATCTTCAAAAACATTTCAAAGCTTGGAAGTTCCAAATATAACCTGCTCTGTATGGAAGGATAAGAAAAGTGTAATTGTTCTTTCAAGTGGATCTAAAAACAGCATTACCAATGTAAATAGAAGAATTCGAGGGACAGTGTGTTCGGTGACATGCCCCACGTCCATTGCCAACTACAATAGATATATGGGAGGAGTGGACCTTTCTGATCAGAACCGTAAGTACTATGACATTTCTAGAAAATCTCGTAAATGGTGGAAATATATGTTCTGGTTTTTATTTAATAGTGCAGTAAACAATGCATTTGTCATTTACTCAACTTCTAACTTTCCGCTACAAAAAAACCCCTTAACTCTCTTGGATTTTAGGATTAAATTAATTGAGACTTTATCAAAAGAAACAAAAACAAATCCCGCAAGTATATCTTTAGATAAGTACTCGAAACAGCCTCATAAAAGGGTTAAAATTGAAGGTAGAAAAAAAACTTGTAAACGTTGCCGTATGTTAAAAATTAAAACATACACTAATAGGGCTATTGAGAGTTCGTGGATTTGCGAAATTTGTCAGGTGTGCCTCTGTATAGATTGTTTTGGTCCCTATCATGAGGAATAATTGTTTCAATTATGTGTTTCTGCATATTTGTAGTAACAAATACTGATCAGAAAGGTTCACTAATTGTATAAAAAATATTTAGACCTCTCATCGTATATAGACGCATTGTATAAATTACAGCAAATGTATAAAAGTATTACAGCATTTTTTTTTTATTTTACAAAAGTAACAATCATTATTTTTTTGTTTATTTAATTTGACTTTTTTGTCGCTTTTTATGTACATTTCCATTGTTTTGTTCAACATTCTATTAATTGCATTACAATCTTCCACTATAATTTTGCTGAAGCTAAATACTCGAATCTTTCGTCTAAAATAGACGTTTGTCAACAATATTTCTATTCTTATTCAACAAAGAGTGTTCATTAGTAATTGTGTAATTATTAGAACCTTTGTGTAATTTTTTCCTCTAAATTTAATTTACGTTTGCTACCTACTTTAACAAATTATGTTCATTAGTAATTGTGTAACTATTAGCACCTGTGTGTAAATGTTCTTTTTCGAACCTTACTTTTGCTACTTACTTTATCACTATGAAAGCTTTTTTTATACATAATTTTGATTATTGTGTATTATAAATTCGTGTAAAATCAAAACTCTGAATAAAATACTAGTTTTATTTAAACTAAATTTGTACGTTCTGTTATTTATTGAATTTTAATTATTTGGGTATTAGGTCACTACTCCTATTTTTATTCTTACTAAATGTGTTACCTTGTTATTTCACATCGACACTAAACGATGAAATTTGTTTATTACTATAAACTTGCAATATTATAGTTTGACAATAAGGTTCAATTGGTTTTCAGGTCCAGGATACCAAAAAAAAAAAAAACTCGTGGGCTTGTTTACAATTGTCTCTCAAATATACAATTTATAATTGCCTATCAGCACATTAAAAATATAAACATTTTAAAGATAAAACTATTATCTTTTAATTTGCACATTTACTAAGGAAAATGCATTTTGTGCTATTTGAACTCTAAAATTTATTTTAAATTAATTTAACGAATAAATTTGGCATTTAAAAAAAATACTTTCGTAAGTTATAATTCCAATGCTTAGAGTTATTCCAAAAAATAACTTTCTTTGTGAAATCCATTCCATGCCTACCATATTTTCTTTAAAAAAATAGTCTTTCATAAAACTTTTAAATATGTATTTCTGAAACTTTTAATTTTGTTTTAATAATTCCATTCCATTTTATTCCTAAACTAAAAGGAAACAAGATAACAATTGAAAATCTTAAATTGCCAAATTGAAAATACAAAGTTTAAATTTAAATAAAATAGTCTTAATCATTCTTTTAATTTCTTTAAAGACTCTTTAATTGAAAAGTAAAATAACTAACAGAAGTTATTTCATAAAATAAGAAAGAACACAAACAAATGTAACATTTATAGCCCACAATAGAAGATCGTCCAGCGAATTTCACAACAGGTGTGTTTGTCCCCGAGAAGATGTGAGGTCGCATCATTAATATTCTGGGTGACAGCCGCCGCCACGCCTTTAGCGGGGCCACCCGAAACTGGACGATTCCATTTCGCTTTTTTCCTACCAAGAAAAACTCGTACTTCGGAGATGAGAAATGCTCCTATTTAGTGAGGTTAAAGGGTTAAACTATAATAATAGTACTAACATCATTAGTACTATTATTTAAAAGCATATGAAACTCGTCCAAATAAAATTGTTGTGATCCTACAAACATACATAAGCTGCCTGTGAAGAAATCCTTGTGTTCAATACACTTGGCTTCATCTAACTTGTTAAGAGATAAGAAAATCTTTGTAAATCCAGGATAAAAGTTACGCATAACTTATTAACCTGTCACAAAATTGCTAAACTCAGTACAGTACTGACAGGCCTCGGAACTAGTCTCTTTTCTAGCTATTAGTATCTATTTTTTTGAAGTGTCTCTAAAAGTATCTTTTTTCAGGCCAAAGTCTCTAAAGTCTGTTTTTTTCACCAGCGCGGCTAACTTTCGCCGAGATTTCACAAACACGTTGTTGGCAAATTAAGAATAAGAACTTTTTTCTCATGCAATTACATATCATTAAATTTTCTAGCGTTGATGTTACGACTCAAAGCTGCGGGATTGCAGCGTTTTGTATTTTTCAACGGGTTTTTGTAATGACATCCGGCCATTATAGGATTTTTTAGTGCAGGGAAAATCGGGAATTATGCTTGAATTTGTTGAAATTCTGGTGTGTGCCGGGAAATTTCGCCACTTTCTGCAAGTTTTGAATCGTATAGATTTATGAAGATAAGCTTTTTGTATCGTTTATTTCGAGGCTTAGCGATCAGCCAATTTAAAAAAAAATTCCCCCATTGTAAATTTCAGATTTGCTGGTTTCAAGAGTTCTCTATTTTTCTGCAAATGTCCAATTCCTTCAAAGTTACAAGATTTGTCATTTTCTCTTAAGATTTATAATTTTGAATTAATTGCTCGAATTTTTAAAAGTTATTTGTTATGTAGGTTTAAGGTTTTTATGGTTCTCCGTTTGTTTGCTGATTTTCAACGATTCTCGATTTTCCGTCTTTGCAGTTAACCTAGATTTATTATTTGGGCGTAATTTAAGATTATGTGATATGCTAATTTTTTGGTTTGTTTATTTTCAAGAGTCTTCAATTTTCCGATTTTTGAAGATGCATGATTTACACATTTTCAGTTACACGATTTAGATATTGCTTATTTGTGATTTTGTCGTTTTTACTGATATTTGGGGATTTTTTGATTTGTCGATATTCAAGGTTTCACGATTAAGCGATCTTCGAGTTTTGGTGCAATTTGTCTATTTGTATTAAGGATAAGTGATTTTTTGACTTCAAAGTTTTGAATTGTAGTACAAAACAACAAGTTTAAATAATATACAAATTCAAATAAAATTTGAAGATGAATTTCGATTTGATTACACTAAGATGTCTTCGAATATCAGTTACCGGCCAATACAATCCAATAATGCTTCCCGATTTGCTTATTTTGCTGCCTAGTATATTTCATGAAATCCGCCGATGTGGTCGCATTGCTTCATAATGATTGACATTTTTTTGCCTATGCTGATCGGAAGAGCGTCTCGTTACTTTTGTAACTCCGGTTCAGGCCAAGTCGGACCAACCATAATATTTTCGGCTGATCAAGTGTTCGGGCTTGATTTTTTTTCTTCCTTTTTTAACTTTTTTTTGCCATTTTTTCTTCTTCGGCTTATATTGTGGTTTTTGATTTTAGACAGGTTTGTTAAAAAAAATCTGAATCTCGCCAAAATTCAAAAGTGTCCGGATTATAGAACATTATGGGTGTTTGGTTCTGAACTGTATTAGCCAATTTCCGAAAATTCGCTACATTACTGATGTTTAGTTTTACGTTTTATAAATTCGTAATTTATGGATTTTCAAGGTGTCGTTAATTGCAATTTCTGATGAAAGTTTTTTTTTGCTGAAATGGTTTGCAAAACGCTGATTACTATAGTCTACTTTTAGTCTCTATTTTTTATTTGAAAGTATCTTTTGTCTACTTATTTTAGAGCATTCCTAGTTCTGAGGCCTGTACTGAAGAAAGTGACTTAGTAGATGATCCAGTTGTGACATTTCATGTACCCTGAGATGTATAAGTATAGAGGATGTGAATAAAAGTTTAGATTCTTTAGGATGTTCTCCAATTAAACTTCATGCTATTCCAAGCTCCAGAAAGGCATCATATGGAAAACGAAAAAATTTGGAAAAGTTAATGTTTTAAAGAAAAAATACTCAAAATTAGATATTGATGACATAATGCTATTATTCAAAGAAAAAGTTTCCAAGGTAGGGACATCCAAAAAAATTCAAATTTTAACTTTCCTCCATCTTGGACAAAGAAAAGATTATGTCAGAATTCACAGTTGGTGACTATGTAGTTTGCCAAGCAAAGAAATTTAAAACTCAATCTGGTATACTATCAAACCCTAAACCAAAAAAGGGCAAAATTATACATACTACATTGTCAAATTAGTCACTGATTTAACCAAAATGGTGAATATTTTTGAATGTTTACTGGAACTTAAGATAAAGTTAGTGTTAATATCACTGTGTAAATGCAAAAGAAGTACGTTTCTTAAATGCAACTTAAAAGAAGTTTACTCCTGTTTCAAACTTGAATATTCTAATATTAAAATAGGTTTTTCAAAATTTTGTGAACCAAGACCAAAATGGTGTGTTTTAGCTGGTGCTGCAGGTACACATTCAGTGTGTCCGTTGTCTGCACCAAAATGTAAAGCTCCTCTTATATGCCTTCAAAATTCAATAAAAGGATATTAAATTAACAGAATTTTGTAACTTAAAATGGAATAAGAACCAAAGTACTATAAAGAAACTTATCTAAAATGTTCATCAGTTATTATAAAGTTAAATTCTCAGGCAGTTAATGGTTACCTTATTTAAAAAATAAGTTCAAAACTGGTTACAAAAAGGGACAGGTGAGTGATTTTGTTACATAGATATCAACTGTAATTTTTTTTAATTTAATCTATTTTATCATGTGTTAGTTAATATTTTTCATAATTATTTACTGGCTACAGAATGCTTATTTTTTACAATCAGAAGAATGAAGTACTTAATTTTAAATGTTTTTAAAAACGATATTTAATTTTGTAAAAATTTACTTTCCTATTTATGTGTAGCATAAAATTGTTATTAAAGTATGTTATTCTATAATATTTGTTAATCTCAGTGTTTTCTATAATAGTTGGATTATTTTCTTATCATACAATGTAGGAAATTAATGCATACCAAATTAATGTAATATAGATTTTAAAATATCAGTTTTATTTTTGGGTGAATATAAAGACCTTGTTTAAGCTAAAAAGAAGATGCAAATCTTAATTAATTTTTTAAATATATTTTAAATGTGTAATTCTTCCAGAAAGGTTAAATTGAATCTTTCAGGTATGTAGATATTTAGAAGCATTGAAAGTTTCCTTAAAATTACAGTAATGTTTTTTTCTTTAAAAAGAATTATAAAAAATAAATATATAATCCAAGACATTTAATACAATTACTATCTTAAAAGTAATGAAATGAGATTTTACAAAAATAGTAAGAAATAAACTGGCCTCGAAACATTAATTGAATGTTGATGTGCAAAAAATCGTTTTTCTGTTTTTAAACTTGATTATCTATCCATTAAGGCAAAACACCATTCTGATTTTTTATTATTTTAAAGCCTAAAACCTAAGGAATCTATAGACACCAAAATCGATTTCCTGAGAGGAGGTAGAAAAAAGTTATTAGCACATTTCTATAGTCATGTTTTTTTTTTAAAAATATAAAAAAGTTGAATTATCAACATTTTTGTAATTTTTTAATATTACTTTACCCCTTAACTTGCTATAGCTAAGTTAACTATAAGGTTTCATTAAGTTTAAAAAAAAATTTGAAGCCAAATGCTCCATAAATACTGAAGTTATAAGCATTTCTGTAAATTGATTCAATTCTGGCCAGCGATCGGGGCGAGAACGAATTCCGAGAAAACCCAATTTTTAAAATTTAATATAAAAAAAAGTTACAATCAGAAACCAAAAATATTTGGCATATATTCTTAAATCACATAAGAGAACAAATATACAAAGTTTCAAGGAAATCTGAGTCGGTGGGTGACAAAACACCCTATTTTTGGGTGTTTTGACATGGAATGACCCTCTACAAAGGGTATTATTCGTCGGACACTTTTGGCTACACAAGGCAGGCAGTTATCTAGGCGATCGCCGGATCCGAACCTGGGACCTTCCCTATACAAAGCGAACACCTTAGTCATCTGGGGTCCCCAGTCCCTTGAATTTTTCTGGAATCGCTTAGTAGTGACAATTTCCACCGTTTCACTCGGGTAGAGCCTGTTTTTTCACTTAATGTGTAAGATATGTTTCGTAAATGATGAAGTAGACTGATAAATTTTAAAATTAGATATTTTTGGTAATATTTTTTTGGTACTTTTTGGTTATTATATGGGCACATTCATACATTATTTCCTATTTACTCAAATAATATGCACATACCATATACTAATTTAGTTGATGTGTCCTTCACGCGTGATTTCCTTTTTTAATTTTTATTTTGGCCACTTTCAACCCTGAATGTTAGATTCCGGGAATACCCAAACTAAAAATCTTGCAGTACAGCAGGATCAAATGAAAAAATTGTAAAATAGTTTTGGATCTAAAACAGTAAATGCTACAAAATAAAGAATCGATTGTTTAGACTGTGGTAGGCGTGACATCATGACTTACATTGTCTATTGTACATATATTGTGCCACATTTAGAAAAAGTTTGTTATAACCAAAAAAGTCTTAAGTCATTCCTATTTTTTCCTTTTTTTTTAGTAGGTTTATGTTCCTATTTTTTCCTATTTTTTTAAATAATACTCCTATTTTTACTACCATTTTTCAAAAAATTTGGCTGCTCCCCCTGAAAGTAATTTTGACTGAAAATGTATTCCTAATAAATACTGTATTGACCTAGAGATTTTTGTGTGCAGTTTAGTTTTGTATGTTGAAATTTGAATGTTTATTTTCTGGTTTCCAAGGTAGTCCATTATTTAAAATGCGCATCTTTCTTCTTGCTCTTAGGTGGATGTGATGGAGAGAGAAGTAGGAGAAGATCAAGACCATGAAGAGAGTGAAAGAGATGATGCTGCTGATCAGTCTGAACAGGACAATGCTGCACCAGAACAGAATGACGAAGGCAAGTTTCTTAATTTAGAAATTATGGTTTATCATCATAGTTGTTTATTGTGTGTTTGTATGTTAAGATATACCTAACCTTATGATTTATGGCATACACTTTGTTTGAAACTTTTTCTAGCAGTAATTCCTTTAATTTATGTAATTGCTTTTAAATATTGATTTTAAATATTTTCTTTCAAATGAAATATACTCCAATTAAATTATTATAAGTATTTATTCCATTGAAATTGTTAAGTTATATCAGCTTTATTTCCTAACTTCTAGAGAGTGAAAGTGACAGTGATAGCAACCCTGACAGTGCATCTTACCAAAGCAATCAAGATACAGCAAGTGCCCAAAGAAGTACAACAACTGGAGGTGCTACTGCTGGATCTGATGCAGGTAAATAATACAAGATTCAAATAAATTATTAATTATTAGAAAACACATTAAAAAAAAAGAATAATGTAATGAAAATAAATGTGTGCTTGAAAAGTTGAAAAAACTTGCGAGATTTTACAGTTGCTAACATTCTTCGAAATTCATTATTTTTAACCTATTTCCCTTAGTAAATTTAAAAAATAAATTTCTGTGTAAATGTCTTATTTAAAAAGACTCCATCAGACTATAAATGTAGGACTGATGTTGTGAAATATTGATTATTCATTTTTATTTCTTTTTTTATTAACTTAAACACCTTAAAATACCAAAGAAAAAAAATGAAAATACCAGATCCATTTTATTGTACAGATTCCATGAAAGTTTGAATGCACTTTTGTGTCTCAATTCTAAATTTTTAAAGTTTGAGAATTTTGTCAAAACTGTTTCAAATTTCACTTGGTTTACTATAAATATGTTTGTATATGCCTTTTTCTTTACAATTAACCTTGTGTTTTTAACTGGAGATTGTAATTGCATGTTTTTGCAAAAACTTTTAACGACTTTGTTGAATCTGTTATATCTTAAACTTGCAAAAAATATGTTTCTTGTCTGTAATTTCGTGAATATCTTTTTCATTTAAGTGTTCCAAAATCATAAAAAAAATATTTACCAGAAAATCTGGTGTTTTTCTTCAAAGGTTGTTTTCTACAAATTATGGAAATATTAAAAAAATTAACAATTAATAATTAACATGTATAAGTGGGGAAATGTAAATTTTTTTCTTATAATGTTGTTTATATTCATTGGTCAGATAAAATATGCCTCTTTAGAGAGGTTATATATTTATTGTTATATTTTCATTTTTGCAAGTTGCATAGCTTACTGTTAGAGGAAGGGATGCTATTTTATTTAGCAATTGCTTTAAATATGCCTCTTATAATATTTCATAAGTAATTATGATTCATAATTTAAATTTTGATATTCTCTCAGTATGTTTGGCTTTATGGCTGTCTATGATAAAATATATCCAAGCTTCTTCTTATTAAAATTAGCAGATTTTGCATTTTCAGAAATGATAGTTGTATAAGAAGTTCTCTTTAAAGAAGACTATTTATAGAAGATTAACAAGTTTTAAGAAGACTTATTGAGCTTGGAAAAAGATTATTTTTAACTAAGCAGCTTTCGTTGACAAGACATCGAAGAGGCATATATATTATAAAAAAAACTTATAAATTCTGAAAAGTGAATTTTAAGAAATGTAGCAAAACAAATATATGGGAAAAACTTGAACTAAATTGGTACCCGAAAAATAATTGTGAACTAATTTAAATTTGTAGGCATTGCAAGTTTTGTTGAAAAGGTCAAAACTCTATACAAGAATATTCAAACTAATGAAAATTATAGCTTTAGTTTCAAATCAAGAATATCCATAGCAAAAGCAACTGAAAAAGACAGCAAATATAATGTTAAAAAAATGGTGCCAAACCAAAGCAAGTTTAAGAAATACGTTTGATTATTGTGAGAAGTAGCTCAAAAATGTATTGGGAAAAATGTAATGTCATGTCTCTTATCTTTAGGCACCAGTAGCGGTGGAATATTGAAAAAAGCTAGAAAGTGGAAATTATTCAGATCTGAAGATCAGTCGTTTGTATCTAGTAAGTATTTATAGATTCAAGATTGGCAGTAAAAAAGATCTTTCCAGAACGTGTGTTTTAATAATTAAAAACACTTAAAATTACTTCTAAATGATACTCAACTGACATAGCAGATTATTCTTCAAAAGCAAATTCAAAATTAAATGATGCTAATTAGTTCCAAGCTTTTGAAAATTGAGACAGTATTATGCATTGGGAAAACTTACTTTTTGAAGAAAAGCATAACTCGGTAAATAAAACTAAATATTAGAACTTGCCAGTGAATCATTATTTATTAAATTCATTATCAGAATTCAATGAAGCAATGTTAAATCTTTACAGTCAAGTTTGAAGATGTTAAAGAAATTCAATATTGAATCTTAGTGTTGCTTGTTGAAGGGCCAATTTTTTTAATACTTCAATATTGTATCAAAACTTCCAGACAAGAAATCTTTGCTTACAAATATTTTTTTAAAAAAAGGAACTTGTTGTTTCTAAATGTGGGAAATGAAAATATATAAGACTTGGTAAAAATGAGGAAAAGCGACTCTTTCATGTATGTGTTAATTGTCATTTGACTTCCTTGAAATAACTGCAAAAAGGATTTTTCTATACATTAACATATTTTGTTTTATAAGTACCACCAAACTAAACCCTAAATATTCACCCCCCCCCCCCCTCACTTAAACAATTAAACTGGATCAGGAAATTTTATGTTTGTTCAAATATTAAACTATAACTTATGTTTAATTCTTAATGTATTAACCTTTGTTTTAATTTTATTTACCATTTACATGTACATTTTTAAATACTCTCACAAGGACCGTGATTTAAAAAAAACACCTTCACTAAAAAAAACCTCAATTAATAAAACTTTTTGAATAAGGCTCATGTGTAGTTCTATTGCAAGTTCCACAATATAGCATTTTAAACAATGGACTATTATGCCAGAGGTCTATGTTTGATTTTGTAACAACATTATTATTTGTTTAATTTCACATATTTAACAAAATATACAATCTTACTGGTTACATAATTCCAATCACTTTATCTTTGGATTGAACGATTCCTAACCTTTGTCTCTTCCCACAGGCGTGGCAGGCCATCCTTATTTCTCGGAAGACGACTCTGCCGAATCCTCCAACGCAGAAGATGAAGAAGAAAGCGAAGCTGGTGAGACTGAACCAGACACAGAAGAAGCTTTCCTGGATGAACAGTTGGAGCGTAGAAGCAATGGGGGATCCACTGGGCCGAGACTCAATCTGGCCCCTCAGCATATGCAGTGGGCACTCAGGCAGAGAGAAACTGGGCGTGGACCCATTCCCTCTGGTAGGTTGGGTATGTTTGCTTCGGTTTTTATGCTCTTTTTTTGGTTTATAAGGTCTTTAAAGCTTTGTGTAGGCTATTCATTTTTATTTTGGGGGGAGGAAGGATTTGTGATTAAAAGAAGGGGTTTGTTTAGAAGAGTATGTATTCAACAGGGTTTATACGCCTCCTGAAATTCCTGAAAAACTCCCGACTCATTTTTATTTTCTAATTGCCCATATAACTCCTGAAATTTGTGTCTCATCTCCTGATATTTTTTTCCCTGTCCTGAAAAAAAGTGGCGACACAAATAGTTTTTCTCCTTTTTTCTCCTGTACTTTGTTTGGAATGAGTCAACTGCACATGCGTACGTAGTAGAAAAATAAAGTTTAGACATCGTGATACCAGTTAATGTTCCAGAATGCACCGCACAACTCTTTAGAAGATTTTTTCTTCTGTTTCATCATTTGAAGTGCAGTAAAGTCACTAGACTAATACAATAATAAACAAACATATTAAATTTTATTCCTTGTTACCTCCTGAATTTACATTGCTGCATCCTGAAAATCTCCTTAGAAACTCCTGAATTTCACTATCATAGATGGAGTATGAACCCTGATTCAAGTTATTGTTAAAGTATTAATTTTACATTTAATAAAAGTACCGTATATACTCGTGTATAACCCGACCCCCCATTTTTAAACCAAATATCCTTCCAAAATCGGTAACCCGTGTATAAGTCGAGGTAGGAAATAAGGCCAGCCTTCTGAAGAAAATAAGAAGAAACCGGTTCATAACGGGATCGTAATTTTTATTTATTTTGCAAGCTAAATTTCAACCCCAATGAAAATAAAACGGGTTTCATCTCCGAGTGTCCTTGACATTGCCGACCCTGAACGGAGAATCTTAGTTGAAACTAAGTTCAGTGAAGCGTGAAGACTATGCTGCCAAGGTCACGGACGGATGTTGTTTTCTTTACACCTTAAAGACTGGTTGACTGAACTGCCCTGTGCCAGAGCTACACGTGCAAAATACGCATCACGTGGAGAACTAACAATTAAACATCATTATGGTGGATACCGTTAATAGATACCAATCTTATTTCATCTTCAAGATTTAACCGCTTTTGGGTCCTTATTTTTAATAGATAGTATCTAAACCTTAAGTTTAATTGAAATTTAGTTTTATTTTAAGGGAATGGGATTTTTTTTTGTGGAAATTTGATGTCTCGTGTATAAGTCGACCCCGATTTTTACGGCACTGAAATTGTCCAAAATTTCTCGGCTTATACACGAGTATATACGGTATTCATAGTTATAAAAAGTTATGTTGAATATGCATCAGCCTAGTTTAACTTTCATTGATATCTAATTCTTTTATTATTCCCACAACATTTAAATTATATAGTTTTGCTTTTTGTTATCTTTGGGTTAATAAGATGGTTACTATTTTCCCATTTATTATTTTAACAGAATTTTATACAAGTGCTCTGAAAATATTTATTCACTAAAATAAAGTTTACTGTATTGAATTCCAATATCAAATGAGTTTTGACAGTCTATACTTTATGATAATACTAGCAAATTTATACCCGTTCTTCGCACGGAATACAAAAATATCAAATAGATTCCAAATATGTGTACCATATACCCTGTTATAGGATCATAAACTTATTATTGTTTCCGCTCGTTATAAATTATGAAATCCCGTTTCATTGCCTTAAAATTCCAAAATGAAAAATACGCTATAAAATGCACTCATAAATGTCATCAGAATTCCCTCATAAATACATAAAACCTTTTAGCTCATTTGGCGCGTTTTGGAAAATAATTTGGCGAGAAAATAGATATAGCTACCCACACCCATTATACAGCTCTAACACAATGACCTTCGAACAACCGACCAGCTTATAAATTATTCATAAAAGAAATTGCCTATTTGGCGTATTTTAGTTAATAATTTGGCGAGTTTGGCAACGTATTTGGCGAACAAATAAAGACGTAACACACTAATAGCTCTAGTGCGATGGCCTTTATTAACCATCATAGTTCAGTAATAGCTTAACTATACATTTATTGCTTAAATATGCATACATGCAGTCAACAGAAAAATCCAATGGAAAAATCATCAAATAAACCCACAATAAAATCCGGGAATGAAGACTGGCGGAATTACGTCACTTGAAACGTGTCAATTATTTTTCAAATAATAAATTTAGTTTCTGAAAGTAATGGCAAAAGAATAAAATAAACATTTTGAATTTTAAATGTTTTCGTTAAAAGTTTTATTTAATTTTTTCAGCCGATGGCATCAGGAAGAGAAAAAATGATCGGATTTGTGCGAAAGTGGTGTATTTTTTTCAGAAAATTCGAATTTTCTCTAAAAATGGAACGAATATGAAAAAACTAAGCCTCAGGTGCACACGTTAGTATTAAAGGGAATCTATCTTTAAAATTTCGAATTCCTGTGGGCAGTATAAGTAGGTCTTTTACGATCCGATAACAGACACACAGACAGACAGACTCTTTCTTTTATTATTATAGATTAAACAATAATTTTAACCACAATTTCGTCACTAGTTTTTCGGTAGGTTTAATTTGCAATTCAACAAAATTTTATCTTTCATTTGATTTAATGGATCAAAAATTTCTGAAACATTTCCATAAATTATTTTATGAAATGAAGTTCTTAAACTAATTCAATTGATGTTCCGTAGGTTCAAGTGGGCTGATTTACATCGACCCATCGTCCCTTCGAAGAGCATCTGGCACAACTGCCTCTGTTTCAGCAACAGCTGTTCAGGAGGGCACTTCAACTGCCGTCACCACCTCAGTTTCTCTGGCCCGAGCATTTGCTATTCTAATGAGACAGATTGCTGACCTTCTCACTATGCTTCAAGACTACCACGCACTTATGCCTAATTTGGGGAGTGTGTTGGATATCGCATTTCAGGACTCCATAAACTTGCAGGTATAGTTGAGTCGGTAAAATTGTTATTAACCAACTGAAGTGTAATGTAAAGTAGCTTAATTTTTAGTTAGGTTAATATTTTTACAATTGCTGTAGTACTGGCAACAGTAATGGTAATTACAGTAGTACTGTCAATTAGTAATAGTACTAGCGATTGGTAGTGGTACTAGCGAAAGCATTTGCATTAATATCAGTAGTATGAGTAAAATGACACTCAAGGAACATTACTCAATTTAAACAGTTTTTTAAAGAAGTGTGACAGAAGATTTTCAGGTTAAATCAACTTTGAATTAAGTTTAAAATTCATATTTTTAACCTTGAATTTAAATATGTCCTGCATTTTTCATTGCAATTGTTTTCCCCACATCTCTCGTATAGATTTACTTGGAGATCCACTTACGTCCAACATGGGAATGGCTGATCACTGTGATGGATTCCACTGAAGCCCAACTTCGATTTGGGTGTGCCTTAACGTCTGGAACCAATCCCTCCCATTCAGCCCACCCAATGCCTGCATCCTTGCAAACCCATACGAGAAGGGTTAGGACTGTTGAAAGTGAAAGCAGAGCTGCTGGCAGTACTACCGACGGAAGACGTAGGGGTGAGTTAATCTGAGATGGTTTAATTTGTGGGGGTTAGAAATGTATCAAAAATCAGTTGTATTATAACTGCAGCATGTTTACATGTTATTTCTTTTGTAATAATTGGAATATTTTAATGAAAAGAATTTTTTTTCTTAGAAAATGGCCATTAATTGGTAATGTGAAATTGTTGGTCAAAAATCTAAATTATATTCTTGTGTTCTTTTTAAGTTTTTATTAAAAAAAAAGTTATACTAAAAACAATTGCAATAATGCTGAAAATTACCATAGATATAATCAATAATTATTACATTTACTTGAGGCCTAGATTTCTGGGAGGCATACCGCTTCCTCAATTATAAAGATAGATTAATAAATGACAAGGCCAGCTCTCCTTATTTCTCTAGGGTCTGGATTACAATAACTTAGTTTTGGTTGTCTTATTTTTTGTTTTAATATTTGGCAACATCGGTTTCTAAATATCTTTTTTTTTTTATAGTTGTGCATTAACTTTTTCTGTTTCATGCATTCATCGGTTTCATGCACTGAAGATGGGACTTTATATAAGTCCCAAAACGATTTTATGCTTTTATAAATTTGTTTAAAAAAATTTATTTGCTTCTGAATTGCTTTGTTTTTTTAAACTCTTATTAATATCGTCTAAGTACCTTCATAAGTTATTCTTATAACTGATCTTTCTTCTCGTAGGTAATGATGGGGTTTCTGCTAGGCGAGATTTCTTGTCTTATGCTTTATCTCTGATGCGAGCTCACAACAACGAGCATTTTGACTCTCTGCCGAACCTTGATGTCAATGCCTTGAAGCATATTGCATATGTCTTTGATGGACTTGTGTACTACATACGCTCTGGAATGGATGGATCTGATTCTGAAGTTGTTAGAGAAGGGTTTAATTTGGATTCTTGGAATGATCAGGTAGTTTTTTCTTTACTTATTGACTTTAATTTTTTTTTTTATTTGGATTGTCGTGTTTGATTTAAATGGTGAATAAGACAATGTGTGCACTTCTGTAATTTTAAATAGGGTGTGTGTGTTTGTTTAAAGCCAACATAATACTTAATTTAGCACTTGGTTGCAAATTATAAATTTTTTTTACTTTTTTAATATGCATAATATTACTCAAAATGCTCAAATTAAGCAAGTTATAATATTGCTCAAAATGCCCAAAACATAACAGCTGTTTAAAAACAGGGTATTGAATAACTTTAAATCCTAACATGACATACAGCACGTTCTTCTAAGAAGTGAGCAATTTTGTACATGTTTCTACCCAGGTGGTAAAATATGAATGTAATATGTGATAAAAAATTAAAAAAGTATTTCCAGGAAATTTCAGTGTGTTCAGGAAGTTTTTTGGGGAAAGTTTGGAAACTGACACACTCCTGATTTAATATTGTAAGGTTTTTTAACTGGGTATTATGTGAAATTTTCTTTGTTATATCTACGTTATTTTCTTTATGCTCTTGCTCCAAAATTGTAAAACACATTTCACCATTTACAACAAAATATGTCTCTTTAAGGACGAAAATGACAATGAAGAACAAGAAGATGAAGGTGGCTCCAATGTGCCAATGGATGTCGATGGTACTGATGAAGATGCCCCTCTATCAACCAAAGGGCGCAAACACATATTTTTCCAGCGTTCTGACTCAACTTTATTTCTTGGGTGCCCACCACCCGATCCCTTTAGCCATCCCTTGTCAGAGTCATTGTTGTTGGCCGATCAGCCACATCTATTACAGCCCACTTCTAGGAAAGAGGATTTGTTTGGATTACCAAGATCTGGGTGAGTTTGTTGTCTTGAATCATGGAAAAAGTTCTAAACTAAAAGGGTTTTTTAATGTTTTTATGCTAATTGAATATATAACATTTAGCAATGTGGATACTTTTCCGTACTTTAAATCCAGATTTTTACTAGTGGTGTTTAAAATTTTCAGTTTTATTGACTTATGATAATATTTAACAAAATCTGTCATATGTAACATGTCCTTTATTAATGTAACTCTTGTTTACATCAAGCTAACATTTAAACAACCCTTTGGTTTTAAAAGTTTATTTTCACTTAAGAAATTCTGTTTAGTTATTAAGATTAAAAATTCTTGTAGGTAAGTCAAGCAGAGCTTTCATCTTCTCTAAATTTCAGGGCTCCCACCAAGTCACTATTTTTGCTAAAAGTCACTATTTTTTTTATTCTATACCATTTAACCTTTCACTCATAAATTCTGCCCATATTGAGAAATAAAGATTAAAAAAATATATAAATAGGGTCATGTGGGGTAAGTGTGATAGGGGGTAAGTGTGATAAATAGCTCTTGTAACTTTGGGAATCATTCTAAAAATCTGAAAGTTTGCAATATATAACATTAGACCACTTATACTTAAACTAAAAAGAAATATTGACTTTAAATAATAGTTTAAAGATAGTTTTGAGCTTTTGAATTTAAGTGCAACTGTCTGGTTTTTTTCAAATTCGAAAGGTTTTCTTCCAAATTCCACAAGTGTCGTATTTTTATAAAAATCATGTTGTTTTTTCTTTCTCTGTTAGTAAAAAGAATAAAGGTAAAGATATAAAACTGTTTTCGTTTATTATTTCACATGTTGTGAAATATGGAAGTACAATCACAGTTACTCCTCAAAATATCAGTTGTGGGTAACTGCGATAAGTGACATGGGGTAAGTGTGATAATCCAAAACACCCCATTTACCTTGTGCAAAACATACATATATATATAAAAATTATTATATTATTAAATTATAAATTATTATAAAAAAAATAAAAGGAAATGGCATATCATTTCATAATATGCCAGAGGATTTTGAATTAGAAATACCAAAAACTGATCTTTCTGCTGGATGCTACATTCTTGTTGCCTTTAAAAAAACGCACTTTTTGGGACAAGTTCAGTCTGAAAATGAGGTGAATCGAGAAGGGATTACTGTAAAATTTCTTAAATATGATAGCGTAACAAAGACATTTTTCATGGCCAAATATAGATGACGTGTGTATAATTGATGAGGACGATATTGTTTTGAACCTCCCATGTCCAAATATGGACCGAAGAGAACGTCTGTATTTTTTGCAAGATTTTGAAAATTACAATCTGTAAAAAAAAGCAGTCTAACAATAAAAATTGAATAGCACCATAGGTATTTTGACTTAAAAATTGTTTGTTTCTTTTACATCCTGACTTAAGTTTATTATATCACAACATAAACCAAAAACGAAAATTCTCAATATTTTTGATTTTTCTTATCCGTATATTTCTAATAAGATGTAAAATGCTAATAAATTTATGTTTATATTAAATTGTTGAGAAAAATGTATTCTAGGTAATTTATATGGCTTGAAACACTTATTGCAACTGAAATCACACTTACCCACATCAAAATCACACTTACCCCTAGGTGGGGTAAGTGTGATAAAACAGCAATGGATTTTGAAATGCAAATTTTATTCACTTAAATTTGGAATTCAAACATATAAATTTTTTCCTACATAGGTATGTTTCTTATAATAATTCACTACCAATTTTAGGATTTGGTATTTACTTGAAGCAGAGAACTAATTTTTTAAAGGAAAAATGCAGAAGCCCTATCACACATACCGCACTTGACCCTAGAATTTTTTTTTTCAGTGAATATAGTTTCAAATGAATGAATTGTATGTGAATTACTGTCAAACATGGATAATGTTTCAAGTTACTTTAACAAAGAAATTTTGAAGTACCGTTTTGACCACCGCTGTATAAATCATCGTCATCATATTTTGAACTTGTGTGTACTTTTATTGGACAAGATCAAAGACACTTTGGTCTTGTTTTTTATGTTTGTGAACATAAATTTAATTCTTTTTTCAGGTCATATGCAACACAATCTGAGTCAGTCGCCCCAGACTTTCCATCTTCCGGTGACTTTGAGGCTGTACCAACCAAACTTGGCCTTTCCATCAGATCTGGTGGAGCTAGCGTCTCTGGAACACTAAACCGCCTGCCAATGCCTGTTTCTGTGCGACAACAACGATCTACAACACCACCCCTTCCCCCACCAAACGACGATACAGATAAACCAGCCGATTCAAGAAGACCTATTGATGACCAAAGCAATGAGTCGTTTTCTGACTGCTCTGGACCCAGTCGATCCGGATTTGAGTCTCAAGAGTTTGCCATCTCCATGACTACTAACAACAGATCCGCTTCAGCTTCGGATCAAATGGATTTTGAAAGCGATGGGTTTTCTTCAGGCATACCGTTAGTTGAGTCACCTAGAGCACCCATTATTGTTGCAGCACCAGCCAAAAAAGCAGATGAAGTTAGCCCTGTGAAGTCAAGTGTGATTGTTCATGCGGGTTGTATTCGGCAGCCATCATCAGCTGTAAGTTACCTTTTTAAAAAAAGAAATTGGATTTTTTTATATTTGCTTTTTGAGACATGCATTAGAGATTTGAAAGATGTATGTTGAAGTTATTAGGAGCATGTAATGTATAATTCGAGTTACTTTTAGCTTTAAGGCTTATAATACAAGTTAATTAAAAATGCCTTGAAATGTGCTTGAATTTTTACTAGCAATTTTGCTGGACACCCTGTTAAAAAATTTTTCTTCTAACCTTTATATTCAGATTTTTAGCAAGCAATAAAAGTACGATATTCTCCAGGGTTTTTTTTTTGGCTATATTTTGATCAAAATAGTTTTTAGTTCTATGCAGTAAACTTTGTGTTGTTTCACTTAATTATTATTTTATGTGAAAAATGAAGAATATTTGATTTTACTTAATTACCTAATGCAAATATTTTATATTTAGGAGTTAGTTTTAGCTACTTAAAAAAAGTAACATAATGTATTGCACATCAAAAGTTTGAGATTGGAATTTTTAAATTTATATACTATGACATTACTAATGCATAGTTTCTATAATTAGAAAAATTATACATATATCTTTGTTCTTAAATATCCTTAAAATTTTTGGTCCCTAAAAGTCCCTTTTTTCTCTAGGGACAAAGTAAAATTTTGTTGCAAGTCCTGGGACAGACATAAGTCTACTATGGGTCGGCAAATTTCTCATTGAAATTCAATTTTTGAGTCATTTAAATCGCTGTTGCCAATGGCATGAGAACCTTTATTTATTAAAAAATATTTGAAGCAAAATTTAATTTTTTCATTATTCAGTTTGGAATGACAACATAAAATGTAGCAAAATGTGATTCTTTGATTGTTCATGAATTGTTTACTAAGAAAATGGCAAGGCATTATATTTTTTGCATACAATACTGATTAGTTTTAATTTACATTTCTTATTTTTTATTGCAGATTGAATTAGTTTCCTGTTTTTTGTTATTAATAAATATTTAATTACTATTTGAACTACAAATAAATCAAGCAGAGGATAAATAATAACTTTATTTGACAGAGAAAATTAATAAAACTAGTTGATTTTAGCTTTTAGAAGTTTAAATTCTAGCTTTATTCTGTGTTTAGTGATATTTTTTCTAATGTGTATAAATTTTGTGTAGAAACGGTTTTAGATGACATTTACTGTTACAAACCTAGTTGTTTCCGGATAATTTCTTTAAGTATTGAAGTAAGAGGAAAGTAGGCTATTTTATTTCTTTTAGAGCTTCTTGTTTATTTTCCATCTCGCTTTAGAGCCAGAGTCCTGACCTGCATACAAGCTCATCCAGTTACAATGCAGCTCCAAGCCCAGCAGCCGAAGTGACTATCTCTTCTACCAGCACAACTGCAACCACTACATCAACCAGTGGTGGGGCAATGCCTCGAGATGCTTCAATGGGAACTGATCCTCTTCCTGGTCCAAGTTATTCACAAAGCAGGTAAACATGGATAGCTATTTAGATTGTTAATAATTGTGTTGCTCCTTAATTAGGAAACTCATGAACCTTGGATTTTAAAATTTGAAAGCTTTTTTTTATTATTATAGATTAGGACAAGTCTTGCATTTTACTAAAAAAAAACGAATAGAAAATTTCCATTTCTTAAGTTATTTATTTAAAAAATACTTTCTAATTTTAATTAAATTTAATTCCCATCAATCTACTAAATAAAAAATAAAATTTAGTATATTTAAAAATATCTAGTTGGTACAGCTTTAGTTAATATTGTGGCACGCTATAATTTAATATTATTGGTACATTTAATTTATTTTTCTTTAAAAGTTTATTTTTTGTATCCAGTGCATTATTAACAGTTTCTCATTAAAATATGCTGAAAACGAGCAATTTTGCAATGAAATAGTTAAATCTAAATAACAAAATTATGCTTTAGGCAGATAACAGATAAGTATGCTTTATAATAATCTTATTCTGGAGTTTGGAAACCTTAAAACATGTTCAATCAGTATGTTTGCTTGGGGAATTCAAAAATATGTTACTTACCTTTTATTATATTACTTAATTATGCAATTTGAGATTTTTCAACTTTGGTTATTATAATGAGTGTTTCATTATCAGAAACTTAACTTCCATGGGCAACATGCTGTCTCATGACATGCTTCTGGGAAGATGGCGGTTATCTTTGGAGCTCTTTGGGCGCATATTCGTGGATGATGTTGGGGCAGAACCTGGGTCAGTCATCACAGATCTTGGTGGCTTTCCTGTCAAAGAGATGAGATTCCGCAGAGAGATGGAGAAACTGAGGAGCTCCCAGCAGAGAGATCTTACACTCACTAAGGTCAGATTTACATTTTACTTTAAGAGATCCTTGCAGTCAGGGTTCAAATTGTGGTTTCCAATAATCTCGCTAAAAATAATTATCTTGAAATCATAAATCTTCACCTATCCTAAATTTTTCAAACCATTGCTGCGATCTTATATGCACTGTGAGTTGTGAAAAGTTTTGATTTCTTAAATTTTGGAATTCCAGTTAATCTAAAATTGCGAAACTTGTGATTCTTTAAAATAGCGTTTTTCTGGTGATTCTATAACGCAAATTGATTCTAGCACGCAACTCTGGCGATTTTAAAATCAGCTAGTTGGGTAAGTATAAAAGTATTGTGTCATTAATAATCTGCAGAGATAAGTTTAATATTTATCTTAGGATTAAAATGGTTAACTTTTTGACCCTATATACGACTCAAATTCCAAATTAATCTTGTTTATATGCATAACCAAAGGTACATTTAATAAATTGTACAAATGGAACAACATTTTTGAACATTTTTAGAAGAAAGGAATCCACAAACTTGCGAACCCTTTGCTACAACTTATTGAATATTGAAGTTTTATCATGAGACGTTGAAGATATTTTTTGTTCAATATTTGGCATAAATCAGCCTTCTGGCTAAGCAGGAATAACTTTTTAATGTGGTGTTAAGAATATATTTTCATTGTGTTGCATAACACTTGCTTACTTACACACAAGGACTACTTATTAAAACCTAACTATTTTAAAACATTTCCATTTCAAGTTTTTATTATTATTCAAGTATTTTTTGGTTCTCTAGGTTGAAAGGGACCGCACTTCCATTCTTCAGCAGACCTTCAAAGAGTTAAACACTCAATTTAATAACTACACTCGCCGTAGCTCAACTGGAACTCCCCCACTCACAGTTTCACGTGTGAAGGTCACATTCAAGGATGAACCAGGAGAGGGAAGTGGAGTAGCTAGGAGTTTCTACACTGCAGTTGCTGAGGTAAAACAAAACCATTCATCTTATTTTGGTTATATCTTGTCCAAGATTTAAAAAAAAAACTTCAATCCCATGAATATTTCAATTAGAATTTTTGTTTATTGTGTTGTATTACTTTGGCTTTGGTAGAGGGAGGTGATGGTACAGAAAAGTAATTTTTTTGTAATTTGATGTTAACTTTTTTTTAGGCTGTTTTATCTTCAGAACTTTTACCAAACTTAGAAAACTGTCAAGTCGGAACCAGAGCCCTTCAATACAGTGAGTAAAATGGATTTTACTAGTTAAAAAAATTAAATTGTTCTTTGTCAAAGATTTTAACAACCTTTGATAATAATTAAAGTGAACATAATTATAAAAAATAGCAACGTTCATTTTATAAAAAGAATTAAATTAATTCATTATCATAATTGATAGCAGAATTTTAAAGAACTTATTTAATATACATTTTGCTTTACATTATAAAATTTAAAACTTTAACAATAATATTATGTGACACCATTCCTCCTCCAACCAAGAATACATACTATTAACATGTGTTAGAACCCACATTTGTTACAGACCTCATCCAGAGACTCCGCACCCGCGAACGAGAGCGCGAAAAGAAGGCAACCCTAAGCAACTCCCCGAGAATGAGGGAACCAAAGGAGCGAGACCCACCTTTGGCCTTGAGATATGATGCACCCATGTTTGTGGTTCCTGGGGAAGCTGGAAGCAGTGGACAGGGCAGCAATGAGCATTTGAGCCCTCATAGACAGCAGCTGGGACAGAGGCTGTACCCTAGAGTTAGGGCCCTTACACCAGTAGGTTTTTGTATTATTATTTCCCATAAGAGTATTTGTATTTTTTTTGCAGGATTTCTAATCGTGAAAATTGTGAAGTTAATGTATTAGAAGATAAGCTAATTTTTGTTCAGAGACCTGATGAAAAGCAATTGGATTTTTTTTAGCTTAGTCAATAAAGATAGACAATTAGATTTCAAAAGTTATGCTAATTTAAGTAAAATGTATTGATTTGTCTATTTTATTTCAAAATTGTTGCAATTGAACAGAATGTAAAATAAATCTTTTTATTAAAGTATGGTAACAGTAAGTTAACAACTGCATTAGTTAAAATTGCTTTAGATATCGCTCAAAGTAAAAGTTGTAACAGAAAAGAAATTGAAAACAAGTGATATGCTTAAAGTGGGAAAATGCCACATTGTCTTTTCATGAAAATTGAAATACTATAGAAGTGTTTTTTCAACCTAGTCAATAAAAATTTAATATGGATTTAAAGTTTTTTATTTTCATAACTTCAACCGTTAATTTTCTCTTTGTTTAACCATACATAAAACTTTGTTTTTTTTAAAAACATGTATATGACTGAAGTTTTTATTTCAGAACTTGGCAAATCGGGTAACAGGAATGCTTTTGGAGTTGTCAGCTCCCCAGTTGTTAATGTTGCTAGCTTCTGATGATGCATTACGTCAAAAAGTAGATGAAGCTACAGATATTATTCTGTCTCACTCAAGGTAAACAATTAAATATTATTACTTTCTGTTAAAAATCTATACATATTTAAAAAAAAATCTTGATGGCTTTTTCAAGTACCAACAATTATATTAACACAAACAACTGCTTTCAAAAAATTGAATTTAACATGCAATTAACTTTTTTGTTGAACAGCTTTTAGTAATACTATCAAATAAATCATTCTTTATATATTGTTTATTACTGAAAAGTGAATAACAATTTACAATGAGCAAAATGTAGCATTCTCTTTCATAACTCACCACAAAACTTCCAACCTAAATAACTTTACTCAACCCAACAGAGAATCGACCTCAGACACCCTTCTGGATATGGATGTCTTCAACCTTGGCAAGCGATCAAGAAGCGACAGCACCAATCGCCGCAGTGACAACGAAGAGGAAGAAGAAATTGACGACAACTGTTCTATTTTCTACCAGCCCGGCAAGCGAGGCTTCTACTCCCCAAGACAGGGCAAGTGCACTGCGGAAAGGCTTAACGCGTTCCGGAACGTTGGAAGGGTCATCGGCCTATGCCTTCTGCAGAACGAGCTTTGCCCGATCTACCTGAACAGACATGTGATTAAGTATATCATAGGAAAGAGGATTGGGTGGCACGATTTGGCGTTCTTTGATCCTGTGCTGTACGAGTCGCTGAGGCAGGTTGTTGTGGATGCTGAGGGAAAAGAAGGGAATGTATTCTCGTCCCTGGATCTGACGTTTTGTATTGATCTCTGTATTGAAGAGGTGAGTTGTGTTTTTAGTAGTTTTATTAATGCTTTCTTGCAGAGTATTTCAACATTTATTACAAAGCAGTTCTTTACATCAGAAAAGTATAATTTTTGTTTTCATATATAATCTTTGAACTTCAATTTTTTTTTATCTATTTAGGTTTAAATGCCTTAAAATCTTGAGCCAAACTTGTATAACATTGCAAATTCCCTAAATTAATATAAAATTTCTGTATTTCTTTATTGTTTGGTATTGACCATTCCCTACTGTAAGTTTTAGACTTATAAAGTGCCAAATAACTTTTATCAAAATGCGAAATGTCTCATTTGCAATTATTATTGTTGGTGAAATAATGTTTACGTAAGCTACTGTGGGCTAATTAAATAAGCTATTAAGGCCAAATAAGCAAGATAATGATTTCTTATCAACTGCAAATAAAATTCACAATATTTATCCCAAGGAAAAAAATTTTTACTTGCAAATACAATTAATTCAGTAACTAAATATATTTTTGCCTTCAGAATTAAACACTCTGCTTGTTGAACTTTTGATCTTATTGGCTGAACAAAACCTTATCAAAATTGTTCTTAGACTGTTGTGAAATAGATATTTCTTTAACTAATGTGTCTATTTACAGGGAGGTGGCAATGTTGAGTTGGTTCCTGGTGGCCGAGACATTGAAGTAACTGCTCAAAATGTGTATGACTACATTCGAAGATATGCAGAGTACAGAATGATCCGCTCTCAAGAAAAGGCTTTAGATGTAACTATTTCATGATTTTTTATTTAAATGCAATTTATTGTAATTTAAAGCTTTAGAATAGATTATTTTCACACATTTATTCAGTAGTTTTTTTTGGTAAGCATAGTAAAAAGCATCAAATTTAAACAATATGTGGATTTACTTTTTTGAGACAAATGTTTTTATTGTATTCATTCGTCATTAATGTGAATGTCTTTCTAAGTGAGTTCAACTGTTAGAATTCTACTGTACTCAAAAGCCTTTGTTTTATTTCTTTCAAATAAAATATTTTTAAAAAATCAAATAACTTAAGCTTTCTCTTTCTCTATGAATTTTAAAATTGCCATGGCCTTTTGCTTATTTCCTGGTTGCTTAGAATCCTAAAATAAATGTTAAAAATTTGTGTGCACTATTTATAATTTTGAAACAGTTTTTTTAGTTCTTCAGTTAATTTTTTAGTTCTTCAGTTAATGTTAATATTTTTTTATAGGCCCTTCGTTCTGGAGTGTATGATGTTTTGCCATCAAGTGCTTTCGATGGTCTCACTGCCGAAGATTTCAGACTGCTTTTGAATGGGGTTGGAGAAATCAATGTTCAAACATTGATAAGCTACACTTCTTTCAATGATGAAAGTGGTAAGTTGAACTTTTCTCATTTTGTATCTTGCTCTGTTATATTACTTTTTTTATGTATGCAAATATTTATTCTATTTTTATGTTTACAGCTGAAGGAGCCGATCGTCTTCTCAGATTTAAAAGATGGTTTTGGTCAATTGTTGAAAAGATGTCTAATTTTGAAAAACAAGACTTGGTATGTCTCATGCTTTTAACTCATTTTCCATCTTTAACTTAGGCATGCGGGAACTTTAATGTGTTTTAATGTCTTATGTTGAAACTATTAATTATACAAAACATTTTTTTTTTCAATTCGAAGAATGCTTAATAATTCACTTAAAAGCACTTATTGATGATAAAGTTGTTTCAACAATTTTTTAATATATAGAATACTTTTGTTAATGTTATTCCTTGTAAATGTATTTTTATGTACTAAATTAACTTTTTATCTAAAAAATAGTTAAGGGGTGTCGGATGGGTGTTTAGGTCAAAAATGTTGATTTTCTGCATTTCTTTTATTTTTAATCTGCATATCTGTAGCTTTAATTTAATACCAAGATTATCGATTTCTGTTTAGCAGTTTTCTTTTTATAAGCACATTTCAGAAACTCTGTACATCAGTTCTTACCTATACCTTAATTTTCTTTTGCGTTTCCTGAAATATAAGGTTTTTCAACAGTTAGGAACATTTTTCTCAGGATCTTTAAAAGATCAACATGTTTTGTTTCATTATTTCTTTCCTATTAATAGCTCTTTGATTTAAACTGAGGAATTTTAAATATCTCTGCTAAAAAAAAAAGTTATATAACTTTAAATCGGATTTTTCTTTCAGGTCTTTTAATACATATTTTTTAAAAAATCACTGTAAAAGTATATTTTTATACTGTGAAATTGATATATCGTATAGTTCCCGAGAAAAATGTTCCTAAAGTTATTAAAATTAACATGGGCGAGATAGAACCATCCGACTCCCCTTAAGAGTAGTGAAATATTTTTTTTTCTCTGGTGCATCATTATTTTTGTATTCTAAAATTATTTGTATTTCTCTTTTCCTAGGTCTATTTCTGGACTGGCAGTGCAGCATTGCCAGCGAGTGAAGAAGGGTTCCAGCCCATGCCCAGCATCACCATTCGACCAGCGGATGACCAGCATTTACCTACAGCAAACACTTGCATATCCCGGCTCTATATTCCTCTCTACTCATCTAAGGCCATTCTCCGCTCCAAACTTCTGCTAGCAATCAAAACTAAAAACTTTGGTTTCGTGTAATTATGGACTCTTGTAGGCATCTTTTTATTTTAATTTAAGAACCTTTTTTTGTGTGTGAGACTTGACATTCTGTTGTGCAGATAGAATCACACTGTTTCTTGTGATAGAACCAGCTGCAAATGATTTCTTTTTTTCCAGACCATGCTGAAGTTAATAAAGTGTTTTATAAGTTATTTTTTGTGGTAATGTTATTGCTTTGACTATAAATTATAGTTCTAAAACTACACCAACCTACAAATTTAAACTTTTTGTCTTTGAACTAGTTTGTTTAGAACTTTTTCAAAGAATTTTTTTTCACCTAATATGTCAAACTTTCATGCAAATGCAAATTATCCAAAGAATATTATCGTTTAAAAAAATTCCCAATTTAATCTAAGAACTTTTTAAATTTATTCCATGCATGCAAATGCAGTCGAACCTCGTTAACGCGAACTCGCTTAACATGGAATTTTGATTAAGGTGAGCTAATGCTAAAAAATGTCTTAATGCGAATTCGCTTTAGGTGAAATTCCGCTTAACACAAACAAAATAAATTCAGAATTTGACTTAATTTGCATTTTGTAACCATGCATTGTTCTTAATTGCTGTTCCTCAAAAACTTTAATAATTTTTCTATGGTATGTACTGCTCAAAAGGAACTTTATCAATTGAATTACTAATTGCATACATGTATTATTAGTGTATTACATTATAAAATTTGGATAATTTTCAAATGTTCTTTTTTTTAAAAAACTATTCACTGGTTGAATGTAAAAAATATCATAACGGTTAACATGAATTTAGGTTAACACAAAATGTTTCGGTGCTCCCTTCGAGTTCACGTTAACAGGGTTTGACTGTATATTAAAATATGTCTGTTAAAAATTATTCTCATACCTCACAAAAAAGTATTGCAAAACTTAAAATGCAATTGCATTTGGAATTCAAATTTCGAAAAAAATTGCATTTCTTGTGTGGTTTGCAATGATTTTTCAAATTTCCTTCCAAACCATGCCTCTTCTGGCTTTGTTGTTTTTGAAAATTCTTGAGCTATATATAGCAACAATAATTGAGGTATCAAATCTAATCAAATGAGAGTGGAGTCTTAATCTGATTTTGAAGCATGCTAAATGTGCTTATGCATTTACGCTCTTTAAATTAGCTTTTTTTACCAGCCGGTACAGAATGAATGATTGATTGATTTTGTTTGTATATATTAAGAAATAAGCTTGCCTTGTTACCCTCTGAGTTATAAGTTATTTTGCTGAAGTGTAAACTCTTCTGCCCTATCATTGGGACAAAACTTTTATCATTTGATGTGTAATTTTTTCACGACTTAAACTTAAAAATTTATTTACTTCTAATAAAGCAATTCAGAAAAGCACTAAGGTTTCAATTTCACTCAGTTAGAAGGGAGTTCAGAAGTTTCTCCAAGATAGAAGGTAATGGAAGATTGCCATCCCCCACCCCAAAAAAAAGTTCCCAAAGTCTAAAGGCTTGTATTCACTGCATGAGATTCTAATTTTTTAAAAATTTTTATCTATATAGTAAATAGTTTGAAACATTCCTCAATGCTTTAATTTTGTTATTAAATTTAAAGAAATATGTATTGCTGGAAAAACACAGTCCCTTAACAAGTTTTTAAGGCTGTATCTCAGGTGGGCAAAGCTAGTGAAGTAAGTTTTAGCTTCCCCGTATGTTTATAAAGTAAAAATTGGAAGCTTTTATATAAGCTATGCCGTCTGTCTGTCACCCACTCTCACCTAAGGAACTGAAATATCACTAACAATTGTGGGATACATCATTTGAAGCAAAAAATTGGGCAAAGCTATGACCCAAATTTCGTTAAATTTTACTTTGAAGTATATTTAAAATTTAATCTACACAATTAAATAACAAGAAAATTACATTTGTTGGAGAAAGGCCATTTTATTGTATTTAATTATTTTATTGTGTATTTTCACGTGACTTAGATTTGTACATTTAGAAATTGTCTCGCTTTTTACGTTCGCGCTCACGCGACATTCTTTAGTTTAAGTTTTAAAAATATCTTTAGAATTCGCTTGTAGCGATACGTTTTGGTGTAACGGGTTTTTTTTTGTGCCGGCTGTTTCACATCTATTCTAAAATAAAGCTAATTATTTGTTTTTCTGTGAAAAGAACTTTTATTGTACATCGTACTTCATATGGCGCCCGAACAGGGACCACAGCAAATAGAAAATTTCCAGCTTCTTTAAAAGTGGATGCCAGAAAGCAGATTTGCTAGTGGTTCTAGAAGAAATTGGTGAATCAGTGCCGGTTGGATCAACTTTAGTAAAATTGAAGGACTTGATTCTGACTAGCTACGAATATAATAAGGATCCAGAATTCGTTAAACAAGTAATTGAGGATACCGTTAGAGAAAGAAACTAGAAGAAAACGTTAGAGAAAGAAAGAAACAAGAAATACTTCTTCAAAAAGAAAAAGATGCTATGGAACTAGTAAAAGTGAAGGAAGCTTCACAGTTAGAAAAAGCCCGAATGTCTCATGAATTAGAAATGGCCAAGATACAGGCGCAATGTCGAGAAGTGAATACTCAAAATGTCGCCAATCCAAGTTCCGTTAATGCCGAAGCAGTGAATTCTAGGAGGAAGTTTACTTTACCGAAACTAGAGTTCAGACAGTTTGGCGACTATGTCAAAGAGTGGCTCCCGTTTTGGAACCAATTCCAGCACATCGATAATGATGCGGACATTGCACTTGAAGACAAGTTCCAATATCTGATTCAAGCTACTGTGATGGGTTCCAGAGCGAGAGAAATAGTAGAAAGTTTCCCGCCAACTGGAGAAAATTATACTAAAGCCGTCGACAGTCTGAAATCAAGATTTGGAAATATGGATGGCAAGAATTGGAAATGAGATATACGTAAAGGAACTTCTCAAATTAATCATCAATGTTCAGGTGAATAGATCTTTTCCGCTTACATCTTTATATGATAAACTGGAAACTTATCTAAGACCATTAGACCCCCTTGGAGTTAATACAGACAAGTGTGCATCTATACTTTACCCGATGGTAGAATCTTGTTTTCTGGAAGAATTTTGGAAGGCATATCATCGAAGCAATTCTTCAACTCCAGCAAAAGAAAGGCTAAACAAGCTGATGTTATTTCTAAAATAAGAAGTAGAGGGTGAAGCTCGAATTAACTTAGCGATGGATGGTTTTGGCCTGCTCAAAGTTGAAGATACCAAGGTTACAAAGAAGAAAAATGTTGCATATGAAATTAATAAAATCGGAGCACCATCAACAGCCTCTGTCTTACACGCATCTCCTTACGCAAAAGAACAAAGAAGAGGCTGCCTGTTTTGTGATGGTGAGTATAATAGTTCTGATTGCTTTTCCGTCCAGAAAAAGTCTTTAGCTGAGAGGCAGGAAATAGTTAAAAGTAAGAAAGGGTGTTTTGCCTGTTTGGCTCTCGGTCATATAGCTAAGCGTTGCAGGAGTTTCGTAAAATGCCTTATTTGTGGAAGAAAACACGTTACACTTATGTGTGATAGCCTGAAGAAAATGAGTAAATCAGCTTCGAAAGAACGCGAAGGTGCGCAGACGGAGACGCTTGTAAATGATGTAAATATGACGCATTTAAATCAGACAAAAGAAGTTTTTCTGCAAACTTTGGTCGCCAAGTTTGTAGCCAATGGTAAAGAAATGAATGTCCGTCTTTTGATTGATACAGCATCGCAACATCGTCAATAACGTCGCCAAGTCGATGATGAGATCGATCATAGAGATAGTTCATCTTCTTGTGTCGATGATGTCGATCATAGAGATAGTAAAACCGTGCGCTATTGCCCACTAACAGATTTGACCCCCCGTTTCGTCCCTAGATAGTGGGCGATAGGCGATAGCGCACGATTTTACTATCTCTGGATGTATACCCCTTTTGAAAAAAATGAACGTGGCTCATTCCCTTTTTGGAGGTGTAACCACTGATGCTAGAAAACACAAGAAGTATGAAATAACAGTTGCATCACTAAAAGGAAAATTCTCATGCAAGTTGGAAGTCATGGGCCAAGAGGTTATTTGTGAGAAGATATTACCAGTAAGCAGTGGTCCATGGCTAAAAGAGCTAAAGAGTTTAAGAATTAATTTGACTGATGTTAGCCAGACATATGAACAAGTACACATACTAGTAGGATCAGATATGATAGGCAAGTTATTGACTGTACAGCAAAAGGTTTTGTCAAATGGCATGGTTGCAACAGAAACAAATTTTGGATGGACCTTAATGGGAAAGGTACCTCATCAGAAACCTGGTACAGAAAATCTCGCCATGTCAGTGATATCACTTTTTGAAAGAAGCTGAGATGGCCGATCTGTTGAGATTAGACTTAATCGGAATCAAAGATCCCATTGAAAAGAAGTCGAACTGGGAGAAAGATTTTGAGGCTCAAGAACATTTTCTTCAGACAGTAAAGGTCAATGATCAAGGAAGGTACGAAGTCCGTTTATCATGGGAAGAAAACGAATCTTTTTTACCCGATAACTATAACTTGGCAAAGAAGATATTAGAGAGCACAACAGTTCAGCTGAAATCCAAGAATATTTACAATGACTATGAAAAGGAATTCGAAAGCTGGCTGGACGAGGAAATTATTGAAGAAGTACCCTCTAATGAAATTGACTTACCAGGGAACTACTTGCCACATAGGGCGGTAATAAAGGAAAGCAGCACCACCCCTATTAGGCCAGTCTTCGATGCTTCTGCCTGCATGAAGGGACATCCTTCCCTTAACGACTGTTTGCACAGTGGCTGAAATTTAATCGAACTTATCCCCGATGTCTTGCTGCGTTTCAGAGAAAGAAGTATCGGTATTTCTTCAGATGTTAGAAGAGCGTTTCTACAGTTAAGTGTCTCCAAAGAAGATAGATATTTTTTTAAGGTTCTTGTCAGGGCCGTGTGGTGCTACGATGCAGAGAGGCGGCCGCATCAGGCGGCACTTGACTATAGGGGCGGAAAATTTCGGTGCTTAACCCTGAGTAAATTTCACTTCGTTTTAATTTTTTTTTAATTTTTGAAATGCTTTAAAGAAAAGAAAACTTCGCATGTACTAAAGGAGCGGCAATTCTGATGAGCGGCCGAAATATCGAGTTCTGTCGGCGCCCTACCCTAATGATGTTTGTTTGAAGCCTATGTTTACACTTCATTTTTTGTCTCTTGTTTTTCTCCTCACAAAAATTCCGTTCCACTGGGGTCATGGGGGGTCATCAGTAGTGAGGGTAACTGGGTTAATGTCCTATGGAAAGGGGGGGGGGGGGGGTATCCTTATCTCCCACACAGTATAGGCAGTCTGCAGGGAATATAGCAGACACTTTGGCAAGGAGAAAGAATTAGGAAGGTTCAAAGACTTTTATTGGAGATTGGCAACAGAGAGGGGGCGGTAAAAAGGTTTCACGTTACATAGAGTCGGCAAAAGGGTATATACGAATTCTGTTTACTTCGTCGCTGCCAACTCGTAAATTTTATAGAATGATGGGGATGCTGGCATGTTTTTCCGGTAAGTGTAACTTATACCGAATTTTAAGGGGACCCAAAACACAAGGAAAGGGCACCCTTTGGGGATCTCCTGCTATTGGTGATAGCAGATTAGAAATGCAGAGAGATGCAAAAAATAGTACTACCAACGAAACATCCAGTGATGAACCAGTTCGCGAAGTCATTCCAAAACCGTTAATCTAAGTTGTTCAAGCAAGTCGGTTTTTTAACATAAGTAAAAACAATATTCTAGTACCTTCAATAAGTAAGTTAGAAAGAGTGATTTACTGTGATTTTTACACTAAAAAATATTTAAATAATATTTAAATATATAAGAATACAAGTAAACTTTCTTAGGTATAAAAAAATTAAAACTTTTTTAACACTAAAAAAATTAATCTAGAAGGATTTTTTTTAATGAGTATAAAAATAGGAAATATAACAACGTTCATTAGAAATTTATACAATCAAAAATTAAACAAATTTAATTAAAATAAACGTAAATCACCTAAAAGTCATTAACATATCATATTAATACTTTTTTAAATTTACTTATGTCATATGACGGGGATTTAATATTGCGCCGATTTTCAGGAAGCTAAGTAAATTGGTCGTTTTTCTTCCTTAAAAGAGAAACCTCCACTTTCTCCTGAGTTTACTGAACAAAACCTATGTATTCATCCTTTAATTATATATAAATTCACATAATGAAAATAACATTTTTAATTAAAAAATAAGTTTAAAAAATGGTTTCTCTTATTGGGAAAAAATATATTGCGGAAACCGATGACACAGTACTTCAAAATGAAATTAGAATATATTTAATACACTGCATTATTATTAATTATTAATTATTAATTATTAATTATTAATTATTAATTATTAATTATTAATTATTAATTATTAATTATTAATTATTAATTATTAATTATTAATTATTAATTATTAATTATTAATTATTAATTATTAATTATTAATTATTAATTATTAATTATTAATTATTAATTATTAATTATTAATTATTAATTATTAATTATAATGCCAACTTCTTGCTGTGATGTTGGTTGCTTAAAACATTTGTTAAAGAAATCTTTCATAGAAAGACAAAAAATTCTTTTCGTCTATATCGGTCATTTTGAGAGTGAAACCGAAGCAACCAATGAAATCACAGCATGGAAAAATGAAAACTAAAGCGTTACATCATTATAGAAACATTCCCATTCCGAATCAATCGAAGTGCGTTAAATTATCCCCTTATACTTCTTATCCCTTTTTTCAGAACGTCGCATCATGGCAGTAGACAGCAGCCCACCCTTCTACGAAGAAAACCTCCCTTCGCCAAACCTCCCTCCCTTCACCTCACCAATGCCCTGGCGTCCACATGTGTGAGCGATCGCTCTCCCTCAACGCTCCCGAACCCGACTATACTCGGGGAAGGATGAGAGAAGCCGTTCCGAGGCCGAATATACTCGGGGAAGGATGAGAGAGGCCGGTTCCGAGGCTGAATATACTCGGGGAAGGATGAAGAAAGCCGGTTTTGGAGATAGAAGACGGTCTCGATCAATGGCCGCTGATCATCCGGCTGATAGTTGTGGTTGGTTGGTAGACATATATATTCAGGTTTATGTGCTTGGTCCCGGCTGATAGGGGCATGCCCAGTCACGGGTCGAGGTCTGTTTCACCCCCGCAGTATAGGTGAGTCCGACGTTAGATTTTTTTTATAATTTACACGGAAATTAAACGTCATAAACATTTAGGGGGGTGACAGGAAAATGCAGACCACCATTATCAGACTCATCACCGAGCATAAACGCACACTTATACATTCGTTCAGGCCTTCAGGGACAAAAGGTGTACCCTGTGTGCCTCAAATTTAAAACCAACCAATGCTCCGGACCATTTGATTTCCTGTGTGTATCTGCAGAAGAGTGACATCTTCTTGAAAACCCTGTGCTGGTTTCAGACTTTTTATGGGTTAACGGCCTTTTGGACTTAAACTAGACTTGATCTAGAACAAGTGGAATAAGAAAAAAGAACAACAAACATTTAGGGCTTGAAAAAAATTGAGCTAATTATCTACTTGTCAATGTAAAATATGTATCCAATTCAAGTATAGCTCTATTAAATGTAATGCGAAATATCAAATGCACATATATTTATCACATAACCCAAATATATCTTTAAATTACAATGCTGGATTTGCCATTTTGGAAAAATAGAAATGGATGTCTAATATCTTAAATCTCTATTAAAAAGGTATTCGGTCTTGCATTACTACTGAAAAAGACATTTGTTTATACTTTTTTCAGAAACTTTTTCCTCAGATATACAGCAGTAACTCAGTATGTTCTGTTTTCATAATACATACAAAGCCAACAATATAAAAGGGCAAGGACACTTTAATATTATTTGGTGCAAAAAGTCTTATTTCCGTCGCTTTTGAATGGAAGAAGAAGACTGCTTTAAAATCCATATTTTGATTTCGAACAAAAATTTATCTAACTTATACTTTGCTAATTGTAAAACAGCATCTAGAATACCTAGACGAATAGGAATTCACTAAAAGCATTCACATCACATCATTTAACGGCAATTGAGCTTATCAAATACAAACACACTTGCACATAATGTGTGTTATACTATCTGAAATGATTCAATAATGATTAAATAAAAAAATTGCCTTGTCCTCAGAATGTTTGTTATGTACACTTCTTATTTCCTTAAAATACTTAAAAGCAAGAACATGAAGAAAAGTTCTCCAAATGACAACGCCCCTTTTTTAAATTAACAATTCATTCATAAAGTAGATATTCTTCATTTGGATGAAACTTATAACGTATAGATTTAGAAGAAACTAACTTATAACTTATAGCTTTAGAAAAACTAATTTGCATCTTTAGAAGAAAATAACTTATAACTTTAGAAAAAAATAACTTATAATTTTAGAAGAAACTAACTTATAACTAATTCCTGTCTCAGACCGCAGTTCCAGCCCATTCCGGCCCGGCCTGCCATGTCCCAGCGTTTGGTTCCCCCGCAGAACAGCAGCAACTTCCGGAAGCGACAGCTGCCCCAGGTTCCATCCTTCAGTAGGAGCGACCTGGAAGAGAGGTTTCTCAAGGGAAGGAACCCAGCGCCGGGAACTGCACCAGGTACAGTTGGTTTTGAATGTGGCACTTTAAGTTGTCTTGAGTGATTAAACTGCAGTAACCACAACAATGAATTGGACCACATTTGCTCCGAAATCATTAGTATTTTCTGCATGTTTTTCTATAGATTAGAATAATTGAGTGTTTAAAACAATGGTCCAAGTCAATTAGGCTAGATACTGCAGTTTACCTGTCCACGGCATGGCAGCAAGGTCCATCCTACTCGTTCATGGAATTTGGCTCTTTTCAACTGCCGTATTTTTTATTAAGGTTAAAGTTGAATGAGACGTGTTTATCCGGGATTTAACCCTTTATCTGGTCATTTTTTCTAGTAATATTGTAGAAATATTTTGTCACGAAGGTGTAGTCTATTTAGTAGTGGACCACTCTGCGGGATTGGCCAAAATGTGATTTCCTTGGTTGTTGCTTCACGGTAACAACACGAAGGTAGTAAGGAAAAAAGTAAAACAGAACCAGTTTGCGGGTTTATCGAAGGATGGTTGCTGCTCCATGGCTATAAAATAAAGGTAGTAGAGAAACGAGTTCTACAGAACCAACTTGTGGGTTGGTCTAAATATGATTGGCCTTCGTTGCTGCTTCACGGCAATAAAACGATGATAGTAGGGAAACGAGCTCTACAGAACCAGTTTGCGAGAAGGGGGATAGCCTAACGATGATTGCCTTGTTTGCTGCTTTACTGCAATAAAACGAAGGTAGTAAGGAAACGAGTTCTACAGAAACAGTTTGCGGGTTGTTTTAAAGATGATTGGCCTTGGTTGATGTTTCACGGCAATAAAACAAAGATAGTAGCAAAACGAATTCTACAGAACCATTTTGCGGGTTGGCCAAAGGATGATTGACTTGGTTGTTGCTTTACGGCAATAAAACGAAGGTAGTAGGGAAACGAGTTCTACAGAACCAGTTTATAAGCTGAAACTGCAGATAGGCGGGGCATATGCCCAGTAACAAAATTTAAAAAAAAAGCATTTAAAAATACATCATTATATATTTATTTTTAGAAGCTCTAATATACACTATTTGGCGACATTTGGCTCGAATTTTGGTGTTACCCCAACGACTTTTAAAGATCGCTAAAAATAGCAACTAGAAGTAAACACAGACTGTTAGAATATGTTGCCATATCCGAATTATTATTATTATCATTACAATCAGTATTATTTATTATTATTATCATTGTTATTGTTGTTATTATTATTATTATTATTATTATTATCATTATCATTATCGTTATTATTATTGTTATCATTATCGTTATCATTATCATTATCAGTATCAGTATCAGTATCAGTGTTATTATTGTTATTATTATTATTATTTTTTTTTGTGAAACAAAAGCTCTTAAGTTACATAAATCTTATGTTTAAAAACTAAACACGGATCAAATAAAAATTCTCTTTAGTGTTATTGATATTAATTAATTTGGCTACATATGCTTTAAATTGTGATTTAGAATTATATTTTATTAAATGTTTAAAGTTATTCTAATTTGTTTATTGTTAAATTATACTGGATTCAAAAAATTCACCATAATGAGTTGTATAAGCTTTTTGGAATTGTACTGTCTAATTGCTCTGGCAGGGTAGCAGGTCAACTACCGTACCTACAAAAATTACTGTTGAACCATTTATCCAAACACTGAATAATTGCAGAAAATTGTGTAATCGATAATTTATATCCGTTTTCATTATTGATTTAGATTAGGATTCATATTACTAATATTAAATATCTACTGTATATATGTATCTACATAAATAGAATAAAAAATTTCAAAATTAAGAAAAATTTTAATGAAAAAAAAATGGGCGTTGTCAACACAATTTTTTTTTGGCGTATGGAAACAAGTAGACAGAATTTTTTCCAGTTTTGGGTGAAAACATAGATTTAGAATGAAAGCTATAAAAAAAATCAAGGGCGGCAATTTAAAAACTTGCATCATATGAAAAAAAATTTACCACACGGCCCTGGTTCTTGTGGTGGCAGAACGAAGAGAATAAAACGTGTAAAATATTTCATGAGTAAGAGTGGTTTTCGAAGTAACAATTAGTCCTTTCCTTTTGGCAGCTGTCATTAGGTATCATATACAAAATGTTCAAGGCTACGATGCAGATTTCAAGAAAAAGCTCTTGCAGAGTTTCTATTTTGACAATTCTTTAACCAGCGTGGATACTTCACTTGAAATGGAAGAATATAAACAAAAATCTATTGAGTTGATGCAGAAAGGCAGCTTCTAGTTGAGGAGCTGGGAAAACTCACATTGTAAGGATTTACCCTCAGAATCATCCATATTAGGCTTAAAATGGAATAAAACCGAAGACACCCTCAAAGTCAATATGAGTTGGTTGAACGAAATAAGCATGGAAAAAGTCACCAAGAGATCTATTCTGTCTGTGACGCACTGCATTTTCGATCCCATTGGATATACCACTCCAGTCATGCTGTGCCCTAAGTTGATGCTACAAAATGGCAGGGGTGATATGCGTTGATTGGGATGATCAGAGAAGATCTGGAAAAAGAATTTCTTCTATAGCATGCAGATTTGAAAACATTGGAAGAAATTGAGATTCACAGGTGGATTCAAGTTACCTCAGAAGATCTAAACTAAAGAACTGTTCCATACATACATTTTGCGATGCCAGTAAAAAGACTTATGCAGCGGTGGTTTTCTTGAGAATTGAAGATGAAGATGACGTTAAAATCAGTCTTCTGTCAGCAAAGTCTCGGATTACGCCACTCAAAGGAGAGACCATACCTAGGCTCGAGTTAACTGCTGCCTTGGTGGGAGCTAGACTCACACAATCAGTTGTACAAGCCCTCGACATGGAAGGATATCAAGCAATATTTTTGGAGCGATTCAACTACGGTTCTTGCTTGGATTTCGAAGACAGAGAACTGGTCGGTTTTGTAAGGAATCGCACAGATGAAATAAGAAAGTTGAGTGACATTTCCTCCTGGCGTCAAGTTATTGCAGTGAAAATGAACCCAGCAGACCTTCCATCAAGAGGATGTTCTGCTAAAACCTTGGAAGCTTTGAAATGGTGGGAGGGTCCAACATGGCTGAAAGAACCAAAATCGAGCTGGGACATTACAACAGAGGTTGATTTCAGCGATGACGAAGAAATTGTAAAGGAAAGGTTAAAGTCAGGTGGTCTTCTGGTTAATTGTAACCACTCAACTGAAGAAGACGGGCCTCCATTGAATCCCAACGACAGCAAAGAAATAACTTCTGACATCGTACTCTCAACTTGCGACCTTAATTCAGATCTTTCATTGATCTTCTCTTATTTTTCTAAATATTCAAAGATTATACGAATGGTAGCTTGGATGCTGAGTTTCGCAACTAATCTACATCTCAAGAGAGAAAAGCTGGCGAACTTAAAGTTTTTGAAATAGAAACAGCTGAAAAGAGATTGGCAAAATTAGTTCAGCAGATGGTTTTTTCCTCAGGAGACGTTGCTAGGTTCAATACAATATCTGTGTTCAAAGACGAAGAAGACCTGCTACGTGTCAAAACCAAGTTGACCGAAAGAAAAGATGACACTGATTTTATCTCTCCTATTCTACTACCTAGCAAATTTAACCTTGTTGATTGCATAATTTCGGATTTGCACTTGAAAATATACCATGCTTGCTCACATGTATTGATGTCAAAGCTTAGAGAAAAGTTTTGGATAATCCAGTCCAGTGCAAAAAGGCAATTAGAAAAGTCTTCAACCGGTGGATGAGGTGTAAAACGACACGAAGCTAGACCGATTCAAAACGTTCAGGTTGCCTTACCAGAAAATAGAGTGAGAGATGCTTCTCCTTTTGAAATCAACGGAGTCGATCTATGTGGTCCCCTTATTCTTAAGAACCAATCAATTTTTATGTAAACTCTTATTTTATACCAATTGATCCCCTCTTCAATAGTATAATCTCCTCCCATTCTGATATGAGGGGTTTATTTTATCCAGGCCCTTCCAGGAATTTGAGGGCTTTCCCATAGGCCCCTGTTCAAATTGCCAGAACAACTATATGATATAATGGTCGGTTTCTATTTCACGATTAACGCAAAACGAAACTGCCCAAATGTGGTAAACATTCCACTTCATATTTCATACAACGCGATAGGGCTGGGGGACCCAGTCGGTAAAGACTTTCGTCTTGCAAGTGGTAGGTCCTAGGTTCAGGTCCGGTCATCGCCAAAATAACTACCGACCTATAAACGGCTCGTGCAGCCCAAAAATGTCCGACGAATAATACCTCGTGTAGAGAAAGGGCACTTTAAATATCCTCCAAATTCCCAACGCTGCGTACGATGTCGCCCTTAAAAAGTTGCATTGGGTATACCTACTCACGTGTCGGCTCGTAACTTGACTGTGGTTCTAAATTACGACTACCGTTTCCAATAGCCCTCGTGTGTAGCTTTAATGCGACGGTAATTCAAACTAACCCTAACCCATACAACTGGATGGGAATAGCTACTCTATGTTAATTTTCAACTTCGCCAAAAGCTGCCAATGCCAAAATTCAATAGGCCATTACGCCATCTTAACATCAGAAAACAAAACAGACATTCATCCTCTTGTATGGTTGGAAAAGTTTTATAAAGTACAAATTCCTTATTTATGCCGAATATATTCCGCCATATCTTCATTTCTTACCATTTGTAAACACCAACTAAATTAAATTCGGAAACATAATTAAAATCTAGTTGAGGAAATCTGATCCACCATAAAAAAAATCGAAAGATTTAAAATCAATAAATAAAATAAAATGCTGATATTCAAATAACAATCCAGAAAATTAAACCCACGTGATCTTTTTTTCTTTTCTTAATTTTCGTTAGCGCTCAACGCGCTGAAATTTCTTTATATTGAAATAAAAAGTATAAATATATCTTACATGTATCCTATGGGAACGGCTCACGTTTTGCAGCTAACCTTTGGTAAACCGTGGTTGGGCCCGGGTTGGGACGTGGATTTCGAATAAAAAGTATCATTAGCCTATTCTGGTCTAAGCTACCTCCCACGATTCTCAGCCAAATCATTCAGCCGTTGTTGAGTTAAATAGTGTAACTAACACGACTTTCTTTTATATATTATATAGATATAAGAAAGCGACAGAAACTACGTTCTTTTGCATAAAAATCCAGCGACATAAATAGAATGGACTGCTCATTCAATAGTCAAGCAGCTTCCAAAAACGTACTAACATGAAATCGCAGAGGAGAAAGGTTTCTACTTATCAACTTTTCGCTACGTTTCTGTTTAACTATGCTATGCCAATTGTGCCAGACTGGAATCAGATAGAGTAGCAGGCAAACCGCAATGTGATCACATCTATTTCAATCACGTGGTTCCAAATCATTGCGCGGATTAATGTGTTTGCAGAGATAATTTTTAGTTTTGCTGCTGTTCAAAATTTTAGTAGAACTATAGACTCTTGGTTGTGTTCAAACGAAATATGCTTTCATTGGTTTTCTCTCTGTAGGTGCTAATTTGTGCAGTAATTTGAAATGAAACAGAAATTAAAAAAGGATCTGTGATACTTTAAGGTAAATTGTTTAGATAGCATATTTATAGTTATTTATTCCTAAAAACTATACTTTGAATATAGTAAATTACTCTATAACCCTTTTAAGGTCGGTTTTCTTCTTGATAAAAATATTTGTAAAAATTTTAATTGCCTTCTGCGCACATGATTGTCATTCCAGTAACATAACTACAAAAAATAATGTTTAGCTTTTTTTATTAGCACACGCTGCGATAAGTGCCAAATAGCACCTTTTTCACCGAAATGCAATTCATCTTTGTTCCTTTCCCATTCTTTCATACCACTAGATTGTCGCCTCATGGTTCAAGTCGTTGTGAAAAACTCTCCCACTGGTCTCCATCAAGTCATGAAGGTCAAATCTGACCCTCATCACGTGACCATGTGGGGATCACTTTTAGGTTTGCCAAATGCGCAGTCCATTCTATTTAATGTCTCTGTAAAAATCGGGTTATTTTTAATTTTCAAAATCTGGTATGTTAAATCATGTGATAAAGTTTCGCCCTTTCGTTTTAGAGCAAAAAAATATTATTTATTATTCTTCTAAATTAAAAAAAACAACAAACGATAACGAATATTAATTAAATCTGCGGAAGAAAATTAATGAAATTGGTTAATTTTTGGCTTTTTTTTTAAAAGTTTAGAACTTGCTAAAGGCAGTGTTTGGCAATTTTATTCCTAAGGTGAATAAATAGTGTGTGGAAGCGGTTCTAAATAACATTTACTGTTAAAAAAATTACTTATTATGTTTTTAATATTGAGAATGTGGGTCTTTTTTTAAGATTTATCATTACTTCTTTTGAAATTGAAAGATAATATTTCCCTTCAGCTTTTAAGATTTCCTGCAGGAAAATTGTCTTAAATGATTATTGGCTGGAACTGAAACTGTATAATGATCGGTTACTTCGAGCAAAATCTACAAAGAAGGATATTCTATGCAGTTTGCCACAAAACTTTCAGTCGCTTCTCAGAAAAGGCTAAAAAGACAAAATATCTACCTTTGATTTTGAAATGCATGCCACCATAGTTCCTAGATAAGCAGATTCTTGGAAAGTGAAATTATCGTTTTGGACTACCCAAAATATAACTTTGTTTTTAACCCTCTGAGTTAATGTAAGTTTAACCCTTTGAGGGATAAGCAAATTGACTGAAGTGTAAGCTTGTTTTCACTGCATGAGATTTAATTTTTTAACTGAAAATTTAATTGCTTAAGTTTTTAATTTTTTTTTAAAATTTTGTGTGTTGCTGGAAAACCTGACTGCCAGGTGACGGGTTTATACGTCTGCATCCCTCAACTAATATGTGTGGAAGAAGAATTTATTTTTATATATCAACCCTCTGTTGTTCTGCGTAGATTTGAAAGTATTGTAGGTTCTAGTTAAACTTCAAATAGTTTAAGTTCAGCTTTTCTTTCTTGTTTGCTTTTTTTTGTATTCTATTAAAAATATTCAATTGCTAAATATTTAAATAAACAAATTCTTTAATAATTAATACTTTTAAAAATTAATGCATAAATCATAAGTTGAACTAGCAAACAAACATATAACAAAATAAAAAACATAGTGCTTTAGATCTAATAATAGAAAACGTACAAAAACACGCTTAAACTTTTAAACCAGCTTTATAACTTTAACAAAAATCATTTTTGCTTCCAATTACATTTTTATTATGATACATAATTAAAAACAATATAATGTTATTTCACTTTTACAAAATTTACTATTACCAACTTCTCTAGCACCAGTATAAAAACTTATATATATTTTCATTCTTTTTTTTCTTATGAAAGAAGTTATAATAATTTGTTTAAATCTAAACTGAAACGATATGATAATTTTTTTTATTGAGCTCACAGTCGACACAAAATTCTAATTCCATATCGACACTACTATAGAAAAATAAGAGTGCCGACTCAAATACCTTTGCAAACTTGAGCAAGATTTGCAAAGAAAGAAAGTGCAAGGATGAGATAGTATCACTTCTTCTGAGAAACAAGTTGAAAGCTGTCATGTCTTTCATAGATATTTGACTGTTAACAATGGCAGTAAGGACATTAGTAGAACGCACTTCCAAGTAATGTCGCTGTGAATGCTTCTTTTCTGTGATTGGAAATAGTTCCTTCGTAGCAAAGCTCAATCTCTTTTTGATGCCTTTTTGGGATGGCATCACCTTCATCTGCCTGCCTTGTCGCTTCATGTCAGAGCTGAATCGAATTACTTAAAGAAGAATCCAAAATACAGTGCTGGGGTAGGTGGACTATTGAAGCTGTTTGAGGCTATGTTTTGTGAATGCTACAATGTTGTAACCACTTAACAGGTTTGAATGTAGTTGTCACGTCTAATCACCTTTCCCATGGGCTCCTATTTCTTAGTTTCTTTTGTTATCATTCTCTTATTGTAAAGCTCTGTTCCATGGTCTTTCGTTTGTGATCCGAAAGAATCTACCAAACTTAAAACCAACCTTCCGATTTTCGTTTCATTTTTGCTGATTGAGGAAATACACCTAGCTGTTAAGTGGTTAAACTTTTTATTTTAGTTGGGTATGTGTAGCACTTGACGATGGTGACTGCAGGATGGTATATTGCACCAGTAGTCGATGCCGCAATGCGAAATGGTACATAGCACCATTAACATGGTACGAATCAGGTTGGTATTAGCTCGTAGAATAATTATGGATAGCTAAGTGCTCATATAATAGAATTTAGGAATTACAATTTTTGTTCTGTAGGAAGCTCAAGCTTTTGATGTGTCGAAAAATCCACTTTAGTAGGATTTCGACTTCATTTCATTCACAGGTGTAATTTTACTCATTTAATTATTAAAAAAAGTCATTGTATTGCAAAAGGGAAGTTTTACCATAACAGTTTAAAAGGTTGAATGCAATTGTAGAAGACATACTTTACTTGTGTGCACAATTCAAAATGGATTAAAGTATTTTTCAGATAATTTTATCCATATCTACCTATATTAATATTGGAATCTTTTATAAGAATTTTTAAAGTTTAAAACCGGGATTTATATTTTAATTTGAAGAATTATTAGGATCTTGGTAATGTTTGTTTTTGAAGGGAATATTTAATTGAAATTATTTGCAGTTGCTGCGATTTCTTGGAAAAGTTCATTTACCGAAGTAAAATCTTCCACGCACAAATTGTCCAAGTTTTTCGCACTTTTGCAACCAATGATTGGAGCTAACAGAGCCAGTTGTACATACTAACAATGACTTGAAGCGCTCATACATAACAGAAAAAATGGTATATAAATGTATCTATGATGAAGACCAAGACTGCATCGCTCTCTCACACAGTTCCAAAACATTCTCTTAATCCTTAGCCTAATACACAGTTGCGAAACATTCACAGAGACACGCACACACCATAAGCAGGGATTGGAGTGTTAAAAATGAGAAATATTTACACGACTTTTTTATATAATTATTTATATATCTTTTTTTTTGCCGGATGATCTGTTTTTATTGAAAAATACGAAAAAGTCGAAAAAAATGACAGTTCAGGAGAGGAAAGAGATCGAAGTAGAGCGATCGTTATTATAAGAAGGAGAGCGTGTGTATAGTTGTTCTTCATCAACTTTTTTTTTTAATGTGTGTGTGTTCCACGAGTCGAGTTTCTGCAAGAAGAAATCGAGACATAGTTTTTCTCTCTCTCCCTCGCCGTACAAGAATACTGAAGGTTCTTCGCGCCTGACTTCTGGAGAAAAGGCAGCAAGGGCTTTTTGGGAGTGGTCTGGATGGCCACGTCGTATCGTGTCGTTTGTGTCAGACATCGACAGAGTGAGTAGAGCAGTGTCGTCGTGGAGCTCGGCCCCTTCATCCAAAGCTGTCGAGTGAGAGGAAGGATGATCGGTCGTTGGCCGCCAGGCTGCTGACCAGCGAGGAGTGGTGGAAGAGCTTGTACCAGTTGATCACCCCCTTGGCCAGGTCGATGTCCTCCAGCACGATCTGGGCCACGCCCATGAACACCTTCCTTTCCATGCTGCTGTAGTTGCCCCACATTGTTACCTGCATATAGTAGAAGGCGGATTTAGTTGTTGTAACTCAAAGCTAGATATATAAATTAAATGTTTTTCAGCAGAGCTGCTTAAGAAAGACATTGAAAACATTGTGTCCAATGAAAATAAAAAAAATGACGAAATATTGAAACAAGTAATGCTGTAATTTTCTGTTAAACGATGTGTTATTTTTAAACATATTGTTGATCCAGTAAAATATAAAAATAGTTTGTTTAAATTTTTCACCTGCAAGAAACAGTTGCGGAAGTCATCTGGAAACACCAGCTGTTGTTGATAAAGAGGGTCCAAAGTACGACGAGCAGTAGCTGTTTTTCTTTTGGCTATGCACTTTCGACCATCCAACAGGTAAACTTTAACATAAGGCGCTGAAATGATAGAAAATAAAACTTATACTTTAAAACAATCGCGTGGCTCAATTCTTAAAAAAAAAAAAAAACGTTTCCCTTTAATATGTTTGAATGGATTTTTTTTATATTTTCAGGCAAATAAATTTAAGTTTAAACATATATTCGGTTAGCAATCATCAGATTTTATTCACTGTGAGTTAAATTAAATGATGTTAAATTAAAATCTAGTATGAGTATCAATTTCTCCAAATTGTTTTATTGTTTTCTCTGAAGTTCAAGTAATCAATAGATAGAACCCTAACTTAAAAAAAATGCGTTTCAAGAATCGTTAATGGCAATCTACATTACTTTAAAAAATCAATTTTCAAAATAATGAAACAAATAGCTACAACAAGATGTAGGTATATGGTAGGTATGATGTTTGGTATAGAAATTATCTTTTAAGGGGGAATGGGCGCGCTGGACCGCGGTTCTCCAAACTCAAGTGCCTCAGTGTTAATCCAATGGAGAAAAAACTATTTTCTCTGCCACATTTCTCCAGCTGTATTGAATATTTTTACAAACGTTTTTTTTAAATAATATATGTAGAAAACTTACAGGTCTCTATAATCCCATTTTTTAAATTGCTTCGAATACTTTTTGAAAAGTTATTTATTGAAAATTTAAAAAAAATATTCGAACCAATTTCAAAAAGTGGGATTGTCGGGACCTGTAAGTCAGCTACATTTATCACATAAAAAATCCGGTTGTAAAAATATTCAATACAGCCCTAGAAATGTGGCAGAGAAAATAGTTTTTTCTCCATTGGATTAACACTGATGCACTTTGCTTTGGAGAACCGCGGTCCAGCGCGCCCATTCCCTCTTAAGTTTGTAAACAAGACGCCTAAACCACAATCAGCAAAAGATTCAAGCCCATCAATTATAACATAGTTATATAGCTCCATTTTGCATATTAACTTTTTAACCCTCTGAGGGATTCAGACGTATAAACCCGTCACCTGACTATCAGGTTTTCTAGCAACACACATAATTTTTATAAATGTTATAATTTGACGAATTTTTAACAGTTAAAGTATGGAACAGTAATTTATAATCATCTGCAACAGAAATAAAATCTATATATTTTAAAGAACTTAAATTTTTAGCTGAAATTTTAATCCCATGCAATGGAACAAGAATACACTTCAACCAAATTACATATCCCTTAGAGGGTTTAATTAACCCTACCTGGCAGAACCTTTGCGTTAGGTTTTGGCAACAGGCCTCTGGCCCTAATCACTTCGACTTCCAGACAGTTCTTCCTCTCGCATATCCCTAACTGCACCTCGCCCAGGGAGGGTGAGGCCAGGGCCTGCCTGCCTACCAGTTGGCCTGGGCCTAGGCCTTCCACGAAACTCGAAGCTTCCCCGACCTCCGGGGGCAGACGTGGTCCCCATCTGAAGAAGAAAACATAGAAAAATGTAAGTGTCAATGTGAACAAAAGATTTGGCATAGAAAAGCGGGTGTACATCGGCTATTATGATGAGCACAGATGAATGAGTCGGTATGGTAATCCCGTAATATTGTGTAAGGTTTTAGTAATGTACTCATAGAGGCAAACTATAGAAAAGGTTCTATACGTGTTATGCTTTATAGTTTATATGCTTTATTTCTTTTCAACAAAATTAAACCTTAGAAAGATAGATCTTGTATAATTTATTAATTTTTTGAGGATTTTGCAAAAATGTGCACTCCTCCTTCACAATATTGTTTCATACTTGATTTTTCAATAAATGGGTCTTCTTTCTAGATTTAAATATAAAGAACAAATATTCATTTCAGATGAAATCCACTATCAGAAATGTCACTTGATCTCTGAGTATTGAAAAACAAAAAAAAACAAAAAAATACCTATAGGAAACTTATATTACGACTTTGTGACTGTGTCAGCCATCCTTGCCGATGTACAACCGCAGATCAATCAAAGCTAATAGGAAAAGTGAGGATGAGGTGGTATGAACAGGGAGCAAAAAAACGTTCCAATTCGTTTGGCGTGTTCGGAACACCGGGGCGTTTCGGAGCGAAAAGAGGTGAATAGCATGCTTGAGAAGGGAAGAGGCACACCCAAGGCACGTGCAAAGGAGGGGCAGAAGAAGAGAACCCATGTTTGGCAGATCCCAGAAACCACGAAAGCGTCGCAGTGACCCTCCCGAATCCAGAACTAAAACTCATGGGTCTGTTTAAATTATTTTTTTTTAAATCACAAGATAGTAAAGCAACTTCTAAATGGGTCCCAAGCAAAAGTTATTAGGTTAATCTCTCTTCTTTTTTATGCTATTAAGAAACTATCTCGCAGAAGAAATCCTTTTTCAAAATAACATGAATTAAGATGGACAATACTTAAAAGAAAAGAGTTCACATGGTTAGTCCCAAGGTGATAAGAGCTAAAAGCTGAGACCAAGACATCAACTTAACAAGCTTTTGTTTGAGAACCTGCATACCTACAGGAAATATTTTTTTTACCTTAATTTATTAGTTTAGTCTTAATTTATTAGTTTAGTCTTTATTAGTTTAAACTTAAGTGAATTACTGGTACTTTTTAGTGTTTTTGAAGGCACATTTTCTCACGTTCATAGTATTTTTGCTTGACCTAAATTTATATAGTTACAACACTACGAGTACTATAAATTGTATAAATACTGCAAGTCAAGACAATGGCATTTACAAAAGAAATTAAGTACTTTTGTACAGAGTTATGTATACTACGGAATCGCTATTAGTATGCTGGTCACTACAAAACAATTACAAAATATTGCTTTGTCATAATGCCCCATTTAATTTTGGTGTCAAAGCATAAGGTTTTATGCATATAGTTGAAGTCTGTGTCTTAGTATCCACCAGCACTATTTTTTGCACTAATATAGACCAGACGACAAGCTAAGGAACAACGTCTACAACCGGTGAAACCATAACATCAATTTAGATTTAAATGAAATCTGAGTTAAGAACTGATGCAAATACAATATTCGATTTATTCTTGTGGCATGTAGAAATAGGCACCCGGAAACGATTACATTACATTACATTACATTACTTTCTTGTGGTATCGCTAGTATTGATGAATATATAAGTAAAAACCTTAACAAAAATCTATTTTACTTTTGGTATTGACCACTGCTTAGAAATTTTTGTAATTTGTAAAAGGCTTGACGTTTCGCTAAACACATGTTAGGTAAGTGTTCTTCCTGGTGAAGCTTGAGGGGATAATTTAAATTCAATTTGGGACGGCAATAATTTTGGTAGTTGTTTTGTTAAATATCGTCGAAAAATCAGCTGTACTTGTGTTATAGGCGATATACAGATTTCGAGCCTTTTCCGAAAGTATGCTTTACCAGGAAAGGCATCAATCCTCCTATTTGAAAATTACTGCCAAATTACTTGAGTCTTTTTGCTCGACCTCAGCGATTGATTCGAGAGGGTCTATGCGGGGACACAAAAAGGCATGAGGAAGGTGCTTCCACACGTGTTTTTGGTTTGTGTACTTACGATCGACCTCTGCTCCCGACAGTGCTCGTCGACGTAGGTGTCGATCCTCGAGCCTCCTCGCCGCCTGCAACAAGACACAAGAAGGTCAACATATCCCTCTTCTTAAGACCTTTGGACCCTTTAGGACAACAACCTGTTAGGCCGACAATATTGGACAACCAACCGTCTTGGACGACAGACCTCTTTGGTTTTCGCCACGCCCCAGGTTCCTGTTCGCCTTTGTTTTGTTTTAGATTGCCCCTTGTTGTTTTGTTTGGGATATTTCGTCTTTTCTGGTAACCATAGGTTTGGATAGAATCATTATGAGCCATTATTTTCGTTAACCAATGCGTGTATAAAACCGAACATTTACTCCATTTAGTCATATGACCATTATATGCTTCAAGTTGTTGAAATATTGATTTTATAGAACTTATGAAAAAATTTCTTCAATCTATATGTTTTTTTTAAATGCACATGGTATTTTAATTTATTAAAAAATATTTATTAGCAACGATAATTCATGTTTTAATGGCATCAAAACAAAAACGAGTTCAAGAAAAAATTTCGCTGAAAATGAATGCTTATGGGGTACAATTTCGAATTATATTTCACAATTAATTTTAGATAGATTACTTTTTTGAGTTGTTTTTTTACTTAAGTTATTTCATTATCACATCTAAACAGTTTTCATTTCTAACCGCAGATGAGGCCATATGATTACCAGCGTTGACGAAGGGAAGGGAGTCGGGAACATATACTGCGCCACAGAAAAGTCAAGGAAAGCTTTAAGAGACGTTCAGACGAGCCAACCAATGAAAAAAACAATGATGACTTTTTAATTTTATGTATATTCAGGACGAGAAGTCGTAGTTCCCGCTTTTGAATGTTTCCCATGCTTAACCCTTCGCTTCAAATCAGATAACAAGTATATTTGTATGTGTAGTTTCTGTAACAAATAAAGTTCCACCTTTTCATGCTAATCCTTAAGACCGTGAAATGCTTTTTCCTAGTAGCTTACCAGTCGGTTAGGCATTCGCCTAGCATGCGAAAGGTCCCAGGTTCGGGTCCGGGCATCACCAAAATAATTGCCGACCTATAAACGGCCTGTGCAGCCAAAAATGTCCGACGAATAATACCCCGTGTAGAGGGAGTGCACGTTAAATATCCTTCAAAGTCCTAACGCTGCGTACGATGTCGCCCTTAACGGTTGCGTTGGGTTCCTACTCAGGTGTCGGCTCATCACTTGACTGCGGTTCTAAAATATGACGCCCGTCGCCAATAGCCCTCGTGTAGCTCTAGTGCGACGATAATTCAAACTAAACCTAGTAGCTTACCATATTTCGGTCAACTGAAATTTATGCTCTGTAGGACACACGCTTATTACATCCTGATCGAGAGGATTACAAGATCACCAAAACGTTTGAAAGCATGTCCTCGTAGTGTGAGCTACGAGATCACTAGGTTTCAATAAATGTACGTCCTGTTTAAAGGGGTTAAGTTATAACAAACCCTGACCCTGCAAATGACATTTAAAAGGAACATTTCATTCCTCAAAAGTTCCTCAAAATTATTTTAAAAGTCAAAACTACATTTTGTTTCGCGTTGATTTTGATATGACTCAACACTGACATACGTTTAAAAGCTCTGACACGCAGCTAGTCTGAACGACACTTTTCACGAGACTTTCGGACGCTTTTATTCCCGGGGGTGGGGGACTTACGTGAGGCTGTCCCCGCTTATGCTGCCTTCGGAGGAGACGCTGGAGCCCGCTCGCAGGTCCGGCAGAATCTCTTCGCTCCGCTGCACCACAAAAGAGGACGAAGACCCGTTGCGACGACGGAAGATGAGCCGCTTCTTGTGCCCTTCAACAACACCACACCACCGTTACACACCGCCACAAGCCTCGGCCTCAACTTCAACTGCCAATCCCATATCCGTACACATTCCCAGTGCTTAGAAGAACTTTTTTCAAGATTGTACAAGACGTCTTTAGGACGTCAAGAAATGGTTGAGAATGTCCATATTCAGTCATAAAATATTTGCTAAAATTACGTATTTAAAACGAATCTACCAAGTCTTTGTTTGGTTTATTCCTGAAATATTTATTTTCAAAGTAATAAGTAAAATACACAAAAAGATATTTCACTTATTATTGTCTTGGGATTTTTGACGTTATCTTTACGTCATTTCAAGTCTATCAGATTCGAAAAGACATTCTTAAAATGTCTTTCTTATGGTTTGTGTTAATTGAAATTGGAACACCACGCACATATCTTTTATTTTTGATTAAAGTGTAAAATTTGATGTTTACTGTTCTGTGTGCAAAACTAAAAAGTATCCTATGTATTTTTTAGAGTTCAAAGAACTAACCCTATTATAGGAAGTCTTATATTTTACAGTTAAGTAAGCTCTAAATTGTGTTAAACAATAAATATTTTAAAATGCAGATACTTTATAGACAAGGATGCTAACTGAAATTACGGTCTTTGACCGATTGTACGACTTTACTGACTGATTGTATGCACGAAACAATCGTAACATAATGCATTAAAACTTGTGCATCAGCAGCCTTTTATTACTTATTCTGTTTATAACTTTTATAGGTCGTCCAGTAGTTAACTTTGAAACTTGAAATTAGTAATTCCATGAATGAGATTGCAAATGAATTCGTATCTTAAATATTAGAAATTCCGTAACTAAAGATTATTTGGAAGTATTTTATTTGCATTAATTCCATCTTCCAACAAGGGATCTCTTTTCGTAAAATTTACATTTAAAGGTGTGGGTATGGGCATGTATCACTTCCTAGCATTCCACAATCTATTCTATACAAGCTGGTTCTATTCTATGGGAAATATTTTTTCTAGCATTTCTATCTGGTATCTAAAACCTAACGTCTCCGACATTAAAAAATTACATGCCCATTTCTAAAAAGTAGTACAAGTAAATTTAACTTAAAGTATAATTTTCCATATTTTTACTAGTTCAAGTTCGCTTCATGCTATAATACTTACTTCGTTGATTTATTTGACTTTTTAGTGATGAAACAAACTTTCCATTTTCATCAAAATATTTATTAACTTTTTTGAAGCCCTCTATGATTTATAATTTCATTTTGCAAATGTGGCAAGTTAAAGAACAGCAAAATTTTAAAAATGTTCCAAATAGTGTTTTTTTAATACGATTTCAAACTCGAATGAGTACGAGGGACATCATAAAGATGAAATAAAATGAATGAATGAATGAGATGAGTGAGCTCAATGCAAATCTCAAATAAGATTCTAGTGAGCCATAATTCTTTATAAATTGAAGTATTGTTGTTAGACCTAAATATATATTACAAAGAGTATTTTTTAAGCACTTTTCATATTTTGCCTATATTAAGGTACAAAAGTTTATTTAAAAATGAAGTATGCACTTATTCCCGATCTACTGTTTGGAGGATAGGTTTCAGTCTCATGTGTAGATCAGATAAGTGAGACTACTGTGTGAAAGACAATAAAACAAAATGGCTTCTTAGTTCCAAAATAAACAATCCCTCACATGAAAAGTGACTGTACCCTAGAGCCAGTGGTTTTTATCTGCTAAAATTAAGGTTTTTATGAGACTGTACCTTAGCGCCAGTGGGTTTCATTTGCTAAAATTAAGGTTTTTAGGAAGTTTCCAATAATTCCCCTCTCACACAATTCAATATGACTTCAGAGTACATTTTCGTGCAATGAAAATTAAAACCTAAACAAGTTAAAATACCTAAATGCAATCAAAAACTAGTCTTTACAATTGCATACAAAAGCAATCGTCCAAACTTTTCCTCACAGAACCTTCTGGCTCTAAGGTACAGGCAACGCCCAACAACAACGACTTTTGTCCGTTTACCTGTGACGCTGAGCTGCGAAGTTGAGCTGCTCTTCTTGGAGAGGTAGGGATTGTTGGCCGAGAGGGTGGAGCGGCGGTGCACCTTGGAGTCGGTGACCAGCCCGACGGCCGTGTCCGAGAGACTGCCGTCCATCTCCCCACCCCCTCCCCTGGACGAGGACGGGTGCACGGGGCCCCCGTACTCAGACGAGCGACCGCGGAACTCCCTAGAAAACACGCAAATGGTAAAAACAACCCATGCAATTTCAAGTGCAAATATTAGGGAAGAACGTGCTAAGTGACATTATCCCAAAAATTGAGATTTTTGTGTTAAAGGGGCGTCCATTTATCACGTGATGCAATTTTGACGATTTTTTGCCTCCACCCCACCTCCACGTAATATCACGTGATATTTTTCAAAACTCACATACATTTTTTATTTGATTTCTTTTTTGGTGAATTTTAAATAGTTTTTTTTTAAAGATATGTCATTTTGAAATATGGTTCGAAAAGCCACGATAGATAATATGATGTAGGGGAGAGCGGGACTATACCGTACACATAAGGGAGATTCGTCGATACATATAGCAAATTACAAAGTTAAGGTTATATGAACAAAAGCAATATATAATTTGATTATTAGGTTACTGATCATACATAAACATTTTGGAACTATTCCACTTTTTATATATAAAAATTGGTGATTAAAACTTTTTACCTTGTACGAAATAGCCCCGGGGGTCGGGGCTATACCGTACAGTTGAAGGGGCTATACCGTACAGTTTAAAAATCATCTGTTTAGGTATAAGTAATGATTTTAATGGCAGTATAGATTACTGTACAAAAACATTTTATTACTTATAAAGGTCGACTAAGAAAATTGTTAGGAAGAAATATAAAACTTTAATATTTTTGGTAGGTCTACTTTCCTCATAAGTTACAATCGACATGTTGCCATAGCAAACCATTTGGGGCTAAACCGTACACTTCTGTACGATTTAACCCCAATCTGTAACTCCCTTCAATACCACCCCTTCCCCCAATACCACCCCTTCCCCCTTAACTCCCTTCCCCCAATAACCTTAAATTCTATCCCTTAACCAATCATCGCTAACAACCAAAAGGGAGCTTAAGATAAATAGTTCATAGTGATCTAACAGTTACTAGCATACAAGAAAAGATTCTTCGCTTTTCTTTTATTTAGTACTGGACGAAAATTATAAGAAAAAGAGTTAAATCAGTTTTTTTTTACTGAGACACTGATACTCATACGCATAGCAAAACGATATCTATACTGTAAACTTGCACGATCTGTCGCTATACTATAGCACTTGACGGGATCGTCTAGCTTAAAATCTAGGCCAAAAATATGGGTGACGGTTTAGCTTCGCTGTACTGTTTAGCCCCGCTCTCCCCTAATATTTTGCGAAATTTAAGTAGAGAAAAATATTTTACTGGAATTTAACTACATTTTCTCGCAATTTTACTTTGATTTTTTGGGGCGAAAAATAACGCAATTTTTGACGAGAACACCCCCCTCCCCCCTACATGAGATTTGGTTATATTTAGCTC